>JARQSV010002702.1:0-12157 GCA_030142285.1 Calameuta idolon | reverse complement strand
CACCTTCGAAGGTTCTAGAGTGTCGGTATAGGTCGGTGCAGGAATCTGTATCCAGAACCGGCCCAGTTATACTACTGTTAAATCTCATTAAATCAAAAATTGAAAAGCAATATGCAGTTAGAAGTCCAATATGTGCTTCTACACGTTTGCATATATGCTTACGATATTTAGCTCCAGGGGACAGCATGCCATCAATATCTTTTGCCTTTCGAGTAGGACTAAATGCAGTATCAAATATAATATCAGAAACTTGTAACGCTATTTGGGATGTACTGAAAGACAGAGTCTTCCCGGAAATAACTAAAGATATGTGGAGGCGAAAGGCAAAGGAATTTGAAATAAAATGGAATTTTCCAAATTGTATTGGAGCAATGGATGGAAAGCATATGGGACTTGTGGTACTTTTATTTGTTTACAGTATATCGTGAGTTTCTTTATTAATGTACTTAAATTAATAGGAATATTTTTTATTTGGTGTTTCAGGCTCCACCGCACAGTGGCTCGACGTATTATAATTATAAGGGCACTCACAGTATCGTTCTTCTTGCAGTTGCTGATGCCAATTGTTGTTTTACGGCTGTAAATATTGGGGCTGAGAGAAGACGAAGCGATGGAGGTGTACTTTTTGAAAGTGAACTGGGACGTCATCTTAACAATAATTCACTTAAGGGATCATTCTGGTTTATAACTTTCAAAAAATCGATTTTTTTTTGCATTTTTTCAAAGTGTATATATCTAAAAGTATTGTGTCAAAAAATTAGAATGATCGGAACAGTCTAACCATATTATTTTCTGACTTGTTCATAGCAACTTGTACTACTTGAGCGCGCTCGCCCGTATTCTTTGAAGCACATGTTTTCGCTCCTTTTCTTAGAATTATACGTTGCCGGGTAAGTCTAAAAATAGAATAGGGACCTTGAAACATTAAAATTAGTATAGTAATATCAGTTTTTGCTCAGACTTTCAACGAGCAACGTCCGTCCAAGTCCGATTTTCACTATGGAGAGAAAATCTAGGAAGACAAGTTCGAAACGTCCAGGTAGACACGGTAAAAAGCGAAAGTTTGGGGAGATCAAAAGATCCAACTTTCGATGTGCCCCTCGATCAAACATGCGGTTACAGTATTTTTAACTTTTTCCTTGTCCTCACAATGCTATCAAACTATGTAAAATGTAAGGATTGTAATGGTGAAGTTTCTTTGAGTAAATACGGCCTACAAGAATTAGGTTTCAAAGTGTGTTTGAGTTGTGTCTGTGGTGAAAAATACATTGACTCGTGTCCAATGATTGGAACTGGTTATGAAGTGAATCGTCGTCTAGTGTTTGTCATGCGTTTACTTAGAGTTGGTATTCATGGCATAGAGATATTTTGTAATCTCATGGAGTTAGGTACAGGAATAAGTACCTCTGCTTACTACGGAATTGTCGGTAGCATCACAATTGCTGTTGATTAAGTTTTCGATATAGTATCGCGCAAAGCTCTTGCCGAAGAAAAAATTGAAAATATAAAACATGGGCCACCAGAGTATATTTTAACTGTTTCTGGTGATGGCTCTTGGTCAAAAAGAGGCTTCTCTTCTCTCATTGGAATCGTTTCTTTAATCTCCAAGCACACTGGAAAAATCGTTGACGTTGCTGTAAGATCAAGCTCCTGTAAAGCATGCGAGTGGTGGAAAAAAAAAGATGAGGTGGATTATTTGGCCTGGTATGAAGAGCATAAAAAAGACTGTTTAGCTCATCACGAAGGTAGTGCTACAAAAATGGAGGTTGACGGTATTGTTGAGATGTTTCTTCGATCATTAGAGAAATTTTCTGTGAAGTATGGGTTTTATATTGGCGAGGGCGATTCAAAAACTTTTAAAAGGCTGTTCAATGTATTTCTGTACGGTGAAGATTTTCTTATAAAGAAGTTGGAGTGCGTTTTACATGTTACGAAACGAGTTTTCAAGCGTGCTAATGAAGCAAGAAAAGCTTCAAATAAAAAAAAAAAGCTCTAAAGCAAGCTAAAAAGAAAAGAAACGTCGAGGAAAACACCACAGCGAAAAAAACTGCTGCAAAATTAGTTGTCACTAAAAGAAAAATCGCAACGAAACCAGTTCCTGTAGTTAAAACTCAACAGTTGACGATAAAATTGATGAAAGAACTATCAAATCATTATGGATTAGCTGTTCAAAGGAATAAGGATTCCATTGAAGAAATGCGTAAAGAAATTTGGGCAGGATACTATCATAAAATTTCTACTGATGTCAATCCACAGCACTCATACTGCTCGGATAGCTGGTGCAAATATCGCAAAGCTGAGGCAGCAAATACTCTTTGTGATTATACACATCCTCCTGCTCTTGCTGCAGAAGTGCAAGAAGTTTTGAAGCCGATGTATGAAGACCTGACGGAAGAAGAGTTACTTGAAAGGTGTTTAGGTGGGCATACACAAAACAACAACGAAAGTTTCAACAAATGTGTTTGGAGTATGACGCCTAAACATGTATTTAATGGAAAAAGAATAGTTGAGATTGCGTGTAAAATAGCAGCCTGTATTTTTAATGAAGAATTTGATCCAATATTGAAAATAATGAACGTCATGGGCATCAAACTCGGCCCAACCGCCATCGATTTCGCCAGAAGACGTGATTTCGGGCGTGTGCGGTTAGCAAATCGTCGCAGTTCCCAATCATATAAAGAGACCAGAACAAACGCAAAGAAGGCTAGAGTGGAAGAAAATGAATTTTTTGAAAAGGCAGAAGGCATTTTGTATGGTGCAGACATTGCTGAGTAACTTTAGGTAACACTTTTCCCTTAAAAAAACTTTTACTTAGATTACTCCGAAACCACTGAACCGATCTTCATGAAATTTTAACCACATATTGTACACATAAACAGCTCTCGTCTGAACTACGATCGAATTTAAATTTTGATTTTTACTTTTTTTTTGGCCCAAAAACCGTGGAAAAAAGCCTTATTTTTTGAAATTTTTTTTAAATGTCCGCCATTTTTTTATTTATTGTTAAAAATTAATATCCGTAGTTCATACTAGAGCTACACGCATACTGAATGTAAATAATTTTGATTTTTTCATTTTCGATCAGCCATTATCGAGATATCACCGCCGCCAGCGAACTACTTTTTTTTCACGGAGTTACAGTCATCTACCATTTTGAAGAATTCGAAGAGTGGAAAAAAAAATTTTTCTATGTACTTTAAGAGTGTATTAGTTAACCTCAATAAACTTTTTATAAATATTTATAACAATTCCTTCCTAAAAAAATTAATGAAAATAGTCTTTTTTTTGACCGCCTAAACCAGAATGATCCCTTAATTTACCATCACCGAGTCCAATTGAAGAAAATGGTGAAAAGTTACCATTCGTTTTAGTGGGTGATGAAGCTTTCGCTTTATCATCTTATATGATGCGACCATATCCAAGACCACACACTTTAAATTTACAAAAAAAAAAGTATTTAACTACAGACTCAGTCGCGCTCGCAGAATTGTAGAACGTGCTTTTGGTATTTTGACATCGTGATGGAAAATCTTTCGAAGACCAATGACAACTAGTGTAAAGAATGCTATGACAAACATAAAAGCAAAAGTTTGTTTACACAATTTTTTAATGGAGAAAGATCTTCAATTGCCTATTGAAGACAGAAAATACGCAATTGATAATTCTACAGAAGATACGAATATAAGTAGATGTGTTTTTCAAGCATTAAATCACCCTCCCATTGAAATAAGCAGGAGAAATTTAAATGCGGTAAATTGTTCGAGATGCATTTGGGAAATTCTGTTGCAGTCTTCAAGGATCTATAGAACAGCAGTGGGAAAAAGCATGGCAAAATGATTTTTGAATTGGAATTTACAATGTTAAAAAATAAGTCTACTTCGTATTGCCATTGTCTTCAATAAACACATTTTTATTTTAATTACTTGTACCTTTCTCTATATAAAATATATATTAAACAACGTTAGAATAAAGATGCTTTGTTAAATGTTCGGCGATATCTATATTATTCATTTGGTGTTTCCATTCTTTCAATGACTTCAGCTTCTTGTAATTGCTGGAAAATTTCCATTTCAAGACGCGATCTTCTTTCGTAGGATAGTCTTCGCATTCCTTCTGCCCGCCGCATCATGAATCTATCAATGGGATCAGGTTGAGTATTATTGCATAAAGCTTCAAGCAAAACTTTGTCGTATTCGTCTACGTTCCCATAACTTTTTCTTTCTGGAAACGTATTATATTGCATTACTAAAAAATCATATTTATAGATATCAAGTATTCCATATACGAACTTCTTGAAGGGGGAACCGGAGCAGTAAATTCTTTAGACGTTATTGAAGCCCTGGATACAGTAGCATTATGCGCAGATAGAGACCTAGATGGAGTAGCAATATGAGACATTGATCGAGGCCTACATTCAATCACAGGAGGCGATAAGGAAAAACTCTCATCTTCAATGTTCATATAGCTTTCATCATAACGTGGAACTGGTGAATTACTCTTTGATATTGACGATGAACTAATTGTCTGTGACAGTGAGCTCTTTTTGGGAAATTTTAATGAAGTGATAGTTCTAGAACAAAAATAACGATGAATTCGAAACTTGTCAATGGAAAATATTGTAAACATATTCAACTTACTTACTCTTTATGTTCCAATATGTCATTGAGGAAGTGCAGAACTTTATAAATCCAAAAGGTGAAAGGAAGAGGGTAGGGCCTTCAGAGGAAAGAGCTTGACGATTTAAGTACGGTTTTCCAGTTTAATAATTCCGAACATACATAAAGAAAAAACTAAGTCGTGACACGTCCTAGCGTACCAGAGGTCCAACTGACTAACTCGCTCTCGCGCCGCCGCTACGCGCAGTCTTTGCGCAGCTCAGGGACGGTTCACTCGAGGCCCCGTGCGACGCATAGTAACACGTATGTTTCCCTTCTATGTTTCTTTTCTTTTTTTTTTATTTCTGCAGGCGCCACAATTCGGCCAACCTGGCTGAAATCCGTCTCGGATTTAACACTTAAAGCTACGAAAGAGTATCTAAACCCTAGTTACAACGCGGTACAAAACGTATGCCTATATGAGGGCTAACTTACATCTGCTCGAGTTTTGCTCGAATTCATATTACACCAAGGTCTAAGATTCATAACTTCCCAGACTCCGTGATAGGGTTTCTGTGAATTCTGGAACCCTTCTATGTCACTTACAGCATATCTATTGTTACGAAGCTTCTTAGCGATTTCATACGGTCCCTTAAACTTAGGAAGAATCTTCTTTGAGGCACCTGGCGTCGTGTCAAAGTTTCGCAACATGACAAGATCACCAATCTTGTAATCGTGAGGTTCTTTCCTTTTTTTATCTTAATGCGCTTTATTATAGTCTTGGGAGTGTTTAATCTTTTCCGCGGCATATTCTCGAACTTTCTCCAGATCTACTCTTTCTTTCTCGCTCGTACTGTTTAGATATTCTTTCAAGTCGTCTATCGGCTTTCTAGGCGTCTGACCCGTTGATTTACTGATAGTGTTGTTCTCGGCAAATTCGACATCGGCTAGTATTTTATACCAATATTTTCCAATTTTATCATGTGACATTTTACCAAGCATCGGTGCGAGGACACGATTGACTCGCTCAACTTGGCCGTTGGCCTCGGGAACGCGGTGGCGATCTTCACGTGCTTTATATGATTCTCGGTCATATGATCGTCGAACTCTTGCGACGTAAAACAACTTCCTCGGTCCGAAACGATCGTGTTTGGCCGACTATAATTATCGAAATATTGCCTCAGAGCATCTATCGCTTCCTTACTGGCCGTTGTCTTTCTGGCATACAGTTTCACGTATTTTGTAAACGCATCTATAACGACGAGTATATGGCGTTTAACCAGGTGCATGTGATCGATAGGGCCTAAATGATCAATATATATCATGGAGAAGGGCACGTTTCCCTTCGGTACGAGATTGAAAAATCCTTCGCTCTTGCCGCTAGTTGGTGAGTAGGAGATACATTTGAGACAGTTCTTTATATGTACGTCGACTTTCTCTCGCAGTCTGGGGAACCAGTAATTCTGCCTTATTACCTCGCTCGTTTTTTGAGTACCGAAATGACCCATCTCGTCGTGATACTTGAATATTACATTCTTTTCCATTTGCTCCGGAACATAAAACAACAAACCCTTTTCGTGCTTGCGATATATTACACCGTTATTCATCTCGAAAAATTGATCTTGCGCATGCTCTAATTTTCCGCGTATTTCTACTATCTTCGGATCTTGGCCTTGGCAAACAGTAAGGTTCCACTCGAATGGATTATCCTCGATTACTCCTATCGTACGGCTCAATGCATCCACGTGCTTCATCTTCGTCCCTGCTCGGTGCTCCAACTAGCAGTCGTAATGAAGCAGTGCAAGAGCCCATCTTGAAATTCTTGGGTTTATGTCTTTCTTATTTAGGGTCATCGTGAGGGAGTTGCAGTCGGTCACTATCTTGAATTTGATACCCTGCAAATAAATTTTGAAACGCTCTAACGCATATACGATCGCCAGGGTTTCCAGCTCGTAGCTGTGATAATTCGCTTCGCTGTCCGTCGTACGCTTAGAGAAATATAACACGGGGTGAAATTTGCCATCCGATTTCTTCTGCATTAGTGCTGCACCAAACCCGATCTTACTAGCGTCGCAATGCAACTCGGTTTCGTCTGTACGACTATATAGCCTCAGTATCGGTGCTTCTACAAGTCTAGCTTTCAATCATTCAAAAATCTCGAATTCTTCTTTTCCGAATCGGAACGTAGCGTTCACCTTAATAAAATAATAGAGAGGCTTCGCAATGACCGAGTAGCTCTCGATAAATTTTCTGAAGTACGAACAGAGTCCTAAAAAACTGTGCAAATCCTTCGCGCTTGTCGGTACAGGAAATTTCGTTACCGCCTCAAGTCCACTGTTTGTTGGGCGGATACCGTGCTCTGACACGAAATACCACAAATACTCTATTTCCGTTTGCAAAAATTTACACTTGTCCGCTCGCAGTTCTAATTTGTTCTCGACCATGAGTTTAAACACTTGTTCAAGTGCCTCGAAATACAGCTTAAGCGTTTCAGAGATTACCAAAATGTCATTCATGTATACGCAGACATCACCCGACCTAATCAAATCAACCATCATCTCGTTTATGAATCGCTGAAATGTTGATGGTGCGGTTTTGAGACCAAAGGGCATTCTAAGCCACTCATACTGCCCCAGCGGAGTTACAAATGACGTATACTTTATCCACGTCTCCTCAACTCTCACGTGATAAAACCCATCCTTTAGATCAATTAAACTGAAGTACCTTTTCTTTCCCAACATTTCTAGCTGATCTTCAATAAGTGGAAGTGGGTAATTGTCTCTTTCCGTCGCCTTGTTTAGTACTTTGAAGTCAATACACATTCGTAATTCACCACATTTCTTCATAACAAGAACAATAGGAGAGGCGTACTCCAAGCTACTCGTACGAATAAACACTTTCTCGAGCAGTCTATCCAAAATCAACTGTAGTTTATCACGCTCGTCATACGACAATCTTCTCGGCGTACAGTGGAACGATTTTGGGTCATACAAGGTAAGTTTTAAGTCCGTTCTCACCTTCGGTTCTATCGGTCGCTCTGGCTTCTGATACTCCTTTACGTAGAGATCGCGCAACCTACTTTGAGCCTCGTAACTGATCTCGGGATTTATGTTTAACAAATCGATCGGCTCTGTCTGTACCTCGTGTACATTAATACAAAGAATCTCGTTAATCGCGTCTTCTACTCGTTCGGGTTTCGTTAGCTTCATACCAAACATTCTCAAATCTTCACGACCAAGTACTACGGAGACAGACATCGTACTATTTCCTACTACATACAAAGGTACGCCCTCTCTCGTAGCCCCATCTAACGTGACTTTAGTCTTTACCTTACCGATAACTTTCAAAGGAGATTTATTCACCCCGAAAAATGGTCCGTCCGACTGATTCACGCATTCTACCAAATCGTCGTCTATAAATTGTTGTTTTACAAAATTGATAGGACTCCCTGTATCGAGCAACGCCATCGCTTTAAATACCCTAGGCGAGCCTTTACCACCTATTTCGAATACAACATTGTCTCGGTGTTCGTTGTCTTCTGTGATCGCCGTACATAGATTCACTTCTGGCGGTACCTTTTTCGGACAAACTTTGGCCAAATGGCCAGGCTCATTACAATTATAACAAACACCCCTGTTCTTTTTCGGTTGAGTACAGTCCATTGATTTGTGTCCAGTGCCGTTACAATTATAGCACTTAAACTCTCTTCGGGTTGCTTCTTCCTTATGTTGTTTTCCAGGTGTCGCTGATTCCGGTTTCCCTGTTGAGATCGTTGGAGGGTTCTGCCTCGGACGAGCTCTCGTTTCTGATCGTAGAGTTATCTTCTTAAACGAGTCAAGCAGCTCTGCGGTGCAACCAAATGACATCATTCATGCCTGGTTCCGGAGATGTGGATCCGTTATACCATCGACAAAATAATCTATCAGTTCGTCTGCTGCTACTGGCACTCTGTTTGCGAGTATCAGCTTGCCGTAGTAATAATCTCCGAAACATTCGTTACTTTGCCACGTTCTCGCTTCGAATGCTTTTCTCCGTTCCAATTTGCTCGGTCGGTTGTCGAACATCTTCCTCATCTCCGCAAGTAATATCGATATACTCATTCCGATGTGATTCGGGTTTGAATGAAACCAGCTGGCCGCTTTACCCTTTAACCTCGAACTCAGTAAAATTCGCGCGTGATTGTCATCAAGTTCATACGTCGTGATGAGTAACTGGATCTGCTTTTCCTACTCTGAGAAATCGCGATTCGTACCGTTAAAGTCACACAATAAGTCACTCACTGCCTTAATGTTCACGTTCGACTATTGACCCGAAGTACTCGCTTCGGACTGTAGCGACTGTCTCGACACCTGGTTTTCACGTTGCACTAACTGTAATTCGCGTCGAAGCAACTCGTTCTCTCTTCGCATCAGTTATATTTCGCGACGTGCGACTTCGTCTAAATTTTCCAAACTTACCCCTCGATTTTGCGGTCGCTCGTTCGCTATCAGTAGTGGGGAATTGGGTAGACGCTGCTCTCCTTCGCCATTTCCTTGTGGAATCAGCTGGTTTTCAAGAGCCTCTGCTCCTATCGTAGCAGCACCATCCGCTAGCGCTTGCACGTTGACATCGACTTGCTCTTGACCAACACGAGGGTCGACGTCGTTGCCGCCTTCCGCGTTTCTGCCTTGCAGCACATCAATATTTCGATCTCTGTCATGTATCGCTTCTGCGATCCATTCACCTGTGGGGTCATAGTCCATCATCCGCGTAAACAATTCTATCTTCAACCCATTTGTCGGGAGATCCCTTTCCATGAGCAGTTCTCTCAACACCGCTACCGTGAAGTCGTTTATTCCCGGCATTTTCGCCTCTTAATGTCCCTGCTGATAAATCGATCACTCAAATCATTCGTAAATCAAGATGGACCAACATCTGAGTTTCGTTAGAACAACGTCTGGTGGCGCGGCGACGCTCTCGTGCCTCGTACACCGCCGCTACCTAGTTAGCGCCACTCTAGGCACGATTTCCGTTACGCCAGCTACTTGCTTCTGCCCGCCGAAACATAAAAGATCGCGCGCGAAACAATGGCGTCGTTGTTGAGTGAAACCATCTGTTTTCACTCTTACTATCATTTGCACACAGCAAAACTCTCGATGCACTCAGCAAACTCGATATCGCATGCAGCGTTTCTCGTTTTTGTATATAGTTCAGGTCTACTATTACACTGTCTCGGTAGACACGCGGCTCTTGCACACAGCGGGTCGCGTACACATACTGCAAAATGGCGGTCGTACACCAATCTACCCTTGCGACTGAGATAAGGACGTTCAATGCGACCGACACACACAAAGTAGCCGTTCGTTCGCCCGTCTTCTTGCAACTGTACTCTATGCACACAGCTAGTACTCGCGACAACGGAATTGCACTACTTCGTGAAATTCACACACCCACTTCTCCTTGTCTTTATCTTTTATGAAAATGTACTTTCAAGCCTCGATCCCACTTCTGAGATTGTAAGGAAGAGGGTAGGGCCTTCAGAGGAAAGAGCTTGACGATTTAAGTACGGTTTTCCAGTTTTATAATTCCGAACATACATAAAGAAAAAACTATGTCGTGACACGTCCTAGCGTGCCAGAGGTCCAACTGACTAACTCGCTCTCGCGCCGCCGCTACGCGCAGTCTTTGCGCAGCTCAGGGACGGTTCACTCGAGGCCCCGTGCGACGCATAGTAACACGTATGTTTCCTTTCTATGTTTCTTTTCTTTTTTTTATTTCTGCAGGCGCCACAAAGAATGGTTTTGTTTCTTCATTTTTTAATGTATTAGCTGCGCCACTCTTTTTTTTTTGTCATATTTACTTTCCTTCGGTCTTTGGCGTAACACTCTCTTAAGTATTTCCATCTTTTTTCGGCATTGTCTCCTAAATATACCCATAAAACGAAAGTTCGTATAAGGAATGTGCATATGAAAATAAACATTTCATTGCAATAATATTAGAAGTTGAAATTTTGCCTTGTAAATCATTGCTAATTTGCTGCCACAGTTCTTTTTTTTTTCAATTTTGTTCTCTGAAGTGCTGATATACGATGTTCATACAATGCCGGCCTTTCTTGAACAAGACTTATTAATAGTTCATCGGCTTGGTGTACATCATCACAATCATTACTTGCTTGATCTGCTATCTCATGTTCGTGAATAGAAACTCCTGGTCTTTGAGATATTAATGAATTATCACCTCGTTGAACATTATTGCAAACCCTATTTTCTTTCTCAATTTCATGATGTTTGTTGGAAACAGTTGATATGTATATTATTTACTACAGCATCCGAAAGATAAGTGAATACGATTATGACATATACACAACATTATAAAATTCACAGAGAAATAATATTTATTAATATTATTACTTTTTATAAAAACTGTGCCGGCTTCATCCATGGTAAACATTTGACTTCCAAAATCGAATGTGGAAAAACAATAATGTCTCAAAATTTGGTTTGTATCCACCATCCATCTGCAATAGCCACATTTAACTTTATTCTAGTTATAAACAAATTATTGTCAGTAAATTTAATTCTAATTTAAACTACTAACAGCTTGAACAAAATTAACCTCAAACTGTACATTCACTTTAGGTAACATTATTAGAAATTAAGAATACAATATCATATACATTGTGACGAAAAATTCTAAAAAACGATAATAACTATTCGATACGATATGAAGTTACTTTACAAAAACGAGGTAAACTGTGACGGAACTGTCACGAAAGAATACCCGAGCCGTTCATAGCTAACAGCTAATTTTTCGCCCACTAATAATTATCTCCGTTCCTCCTGGAATACGAAACTGAAAAATACCGATTGGGCGCCAGACGCACCTTTGCGTCACGAAACCGAAATCTACGAAATAATTCCAGAAGGGACAGAGAGTGTGCTACCGGCTAACACAGACTATACGAGATGGTAGAGGGGCAGGGATCACCTAGATGTTGGTTAGGGAGTTGATTAGGAGAATGAGAACCTCGAAATAGAAAACAATAACAGGTGTCCTTTTATTCAGGACAATTTAGACACTCAACAATTAACAAATTCTAAATTTTAGGATGAATCAAAGAAATAATATCAATAACAATTTCGATGCGCGAAATTAAATACAACATAATTCTTTTTCGAAAATTACAATTATCGGTACGTGAGTTCCCGTGAAGTGGGACAACACGTGGCGATACGTGAGGTTTCGAGAAGCGAAACAAACACGTTACAATACACGCGAGTAGTAATAGTTCCGTTATGGCGAGACTTGGGGGTGGGGTTAAATGGGGGTGGAGTTGAGTCCCAAAAGTTTTACGACTGAAATTTTTCCGTTTCAAAATTCGAAGTGGACATTTTTTCGTTTCAAAATTCGAAGTGGAAATTTTTTCGTTTCAAAATTCGAAGTGGAAATTTTTTCGTTGCAAAATTCGAAGTGGAACTTTTTTCGTTTCAAAATTCGAAGTGGAAATTTTTCGTTTCAAAAATTCGAAGTGGAAATTTTTCGTTTCAAAAATTCGAAGTGAAAATTTTTCGTTTCAAAAAAAA
>JARQSV010002701.1:0-12186 GCA_030142285.1 Calameuta idolon | reverse complement strand
CTCCGACCCTCTCTACCTTAACCTAGCAGCCTGAGCGGCCGTGCATTTCCGTTACCGTCCGCTCCCGTTCGTGCATCGTGTACGGTTGCGTTTCTCGATTTTACCCGTCCTCAAAAATCGGAAGGATCCGTTAAGCTATCGCCTTTCTGATAGGTTCCGTCAGAGCTCTCGTCTTGGTGAAGTTGGGCCTGTTCCACCCCAACTCCCAGTTCATACCGGCTCGTCAATTGCCGGTGAAATAAGAATTGGCTGGCGTCTGCCTGGCATGCGGATGCATGAGCGAAGGGTGGACGGCCGAAGATAACGTAGGTTGGTTCTCGTAGATAGTTCATTCTCGGATTTTGCTTATCGGTGTCAAGTAAAGTTAAAGTTAAGAAATACGTTTCAATCTATATATAGGTATACCCATTATTAAAGGGTAGTTTGGGGACAATTTGAGATATACAATGTATACATTGAGGACAACTATATAGTTTCTGGTCGGACTTCAATCTAATTTCAACATAACGCATGCTTTGAGGACCATAAAACGGATTGTCACACCGAATCTGTTTATATTTTTCCAATGTTACACACCCAGTGTCTGTGATGGCCTTAAAAGTTTCGTTAGGTTAGAATAAGTTAGAATTCCAATGCTTTTATGTACCAAGGTTAGATTAAAAAAAACATTAGCTTGCTATTGTGAACGCCTCTAGATTCCTAAGATCCTCAAACTATAAGAACTACATGATTACATGTACAGGGTGTCCCAGAATTACTTTTGGACCGGAAAGTGGGCGATGGCTGGAGATAGAGGTTTGCCAAAATTCGCAATAGTTTTTAAATGAGAAGCATTTAAGTGGCACCAATCAGAATTAAGGATTTCCGCGGATGCTGGCAGCGTGATGGGAGGTACACTGATGGATACCAAATATAGCTACTTTACAATAGCTTCCAACAAATTCTGTGTTTAGCAATTGTTTCACAGTCCGACCAAGCTTCATTTAGATTCGTCGACAAACTACCGATATAGGCATGGGCGTGCCTTAGGCTGGTGCAGCAGCTACACGTGCAACGCGCGATCGGCAATTGTTTCGGGATACGCGTTCCGCCAGACGAAAACTGGTACACGATGTCCAAAGCGTCATGCAATGAATTTTATATTATCCGCAGTCTTAGGGGAAACAGATTATTAAAGTGAGAGAGCCAGGAGGGTGGATGGTGGGACTGATGAATTAAATTTTAAATGAATCGGAAAACTAAGCATAGGGGTATTATTTTTAGTCCTGCGAACAGCCATATCAAATTTCCTTGTGCTAAGCAAGATAGCTATCTCTTTTTTTCGTCCCAAGTTTGTTCACACCAGGTTGCAGTCCTTTGTGACCTCCGGTGACAAAGTTACGCAACACTAGTTGACTCTAAATTTAAAAAAAAATACATCAAATTGAAAAAATGATCTATAAAATACTATGTTTCTTATTAAGCTTTTACCGTGGTTATTTTTGACGAGTTATTGTTAATATGCTCTATATAGAAAGTTGACACTGGTTTTGAGTTTGATAACTGGCATAGTGAACGCAAATTTATATCGAGAAATGCACGGACCCGCCAAGTAGTACTCTATCTCCCATAAAACACGCGTAAAAAATTATGCCAAGTACAGGATTCATGTGAATTCCTCCAATAAAAAGTATTGATATAATATTATTGAGGCCAAGTACGTAAGTCACTACATGTCTTCCTATTATATGATCTAGCACTGGCCCATCATTTTAATTGTATTTTCAAAATTTCCTATGACGTTTTCGTTACTCTTTTAGATTACTACTGTTTCCCGTATTTAATTATGATTTACTACTTGGCAGGTCCGTGCATTTCTTAATATAAATCTGCGTTGATTATGCCAGTGATCAAACTCAAAACCAGTGTCAACTCTTTATATAGAGCATATTAACAATCACTCGTCAAAAATAATCACAGTAAAAGATTAATAACAAATATATAGTATTGGAATACTATTAGTACGTGCGAAGTAAATACTTTGGTATTCCTGGCAATCAGCGCCATCTGTTGTGTAAAAAAGTAGATGGACGAGCGAAGACGACGACGACGACGACGAAGACGACGACGACGACGGACCTGAAATAAAATCATCTCGCTCGCCTTGTTGATACGCCCTGATCTCGTACACTAATCGTATTAAACTTGGTGGCAATCGATTCAGAACCCTTGATTCCTGTAGTGGATATATCATTAACTTTTTATCACACATATCCGTTCATGATATATATGAGGCCAAACACAGGTACAAGAGATGCTCCGAGTAAAGAGTCTCGGCGGGCCCGTGCCCTATACGGCGGGTTACCTGTACTTGGCGCGAGACTCGACCTGTCTCTTGATAAGAAATTACCTAAAGTTTTATTAACCATTAAATCACCATTAAATCATAATGAAATACGGGAAGCAGTAGTAATGAAAAAGAGTAGCGAAAACGTTATAGGAAATTTGGAAATACAATTAAAATGATGGGCCAGTGCTAGATCATATAATGGGCAAACATGTAGTGACTTATGTACTTGGCCTCAATAATATGATTTCAATACTTCTTGTTAGAAGAATTCACAGTACTCTTGTACTTGGCATAGTTTTTTACACGTAAGTGTTTTTTGGGGGATTATAGAGAGCCCCTACCCCAGTGTAATAGGCCGAGCGTTCAATAGAGTGTATGTAATATGCGGGCTGAGAGGCACAGGTCAAATAATATCATGGAGATATTTAAAAGTGCGGTTTCTAGCCAACTCTATATGCAAAGTTATTCACGATAAACGCACAGGGTGAAGTTGGCCGTGAACTGCCGATACACTCACTCAGGCTTCTGTTGCATCATTAAAAAAATGATAGCTAACGTACCTCGGAGCGTCCCGTGCACATAAGTACACCAATTAGAATTGTTTTTGTAGAATTGTTGGCTGGATGTTTAATTATAGTTAAGGTGTTGACAGGTGTTGACCATATGCAGCCTTGTTATTGAGCAAAAAATATTGTTTGCAACGTTTGAATCCATGGTGCGGGTCATCTTCAGGCAGAAACTAAATTAACGCAGGATCAAAAGAGAAGCACGAAAAGGAGAACATAGTAAATGGCGGATGAAAAACGGAAGATTACGTTTCAAATATGCCTTTACAGTGATCCAGAAGGGAACCACCATATTAATAAAAAGGAAGGAAGACCAATACACATTGTGTATTGGTTCTGTGTTAATTTAGTTTCTGTTTAAAGATGACCCGCACCATGGGTTGAGACGTTGCAAACAATACTTTTTACTCATTAACAAGGCTGCATATGGTCAACACCTGTCAACACCTTAACTATAACCAATCAGAATGCAGGATTTATGATACTATACGACGATATGAGCCCATACATACTAACAGTGTAGCACAATATTCAAAATGTGGTGCAATGATTGCCTTATATAGGACAAATCTGGTGTATGCTGATATACAGGGTGAATCACGAATCGTGATCGGTAGAGATTACTTTGTTATTAGCAGTCCGATCGAAAATGTTTTTATTAGCTTTACATGGTATCTGATTCGAAAGAAAATGAAAAAAGAAAAAGTTTATGCAGATGCTCCAACAACACCGGAAGATATGCGACGAAGGATTGCGGATGCATGCTCAACCATCAGTGTAGAGGCCATAAAGAATGCAAAACAATCTTTTGATCACCGTCTACTGTCTACGCATTGCAGCTCGTGGACAACATTTTGAACATCGCTACAATTAAGATTGGTTATAAGATTGGATTGGAAGATTGGAATTAAGATTGTTGACTTGTCAACAACATTGGATGCGTATAACGGTGTAGTTGTGATTCTCCTTTTAATACAAAGTTTTTTAATTTTCTTTCGAACCAGATGAAAAAAATGTCATGTCCTTACATGTGCCGAATTCGTCTTGAAATCCTCTAACAGACAGGCGTAAAAAATTATATGTTCTGTTGCAAAAAATTCAAGGTAACTTTGAAAAAACATTAAAAAAAAGAGCTGACCAGTAATTATTCACTATCACGTTAAAGCTCTCTTGAAACCATGGAAAAGTTGATTAAAACATTTTCGATCGGACTGCTAATAACAAAGTAATCTCTACTGATCACGATTCGTGATTCGCCCTGTATATTGTCCTATCCGATTAAAAAAACTCGTCTTTTTACCTATCTTTTTCAACATATATTCACAGTGGTCTTTAAATCGCAGCTTATCATCGATCATCACTCCTAAGTATTTCATTTCTTCAACTCGTTCAATTTCGGTTCCATCCATACATTTCAGTACGATGTTCCCCGTTAATTCTTTTCTCACACTCCTTACAATCATGCATTTAGTTTTATCCACATTCATTTCCAGCTTGTTCCTATTCATCCATCCTTCTACTATACATAGTGCCTCGTTCATCTTTCTTTCCACCTCTGCGCTACTATCTCCAGTTACGTATATTAATGTATCATCAGCAAACAATTTTATTGCACAATCTTCCGGACATATATCGATTAGAGTCAACTAAATGTGTCAGACAAAAGTTGTAGGGTACGAAGGGGGAAAATCAGTGCAAATGGACTTTATGCTCCTACTATTTATGCTTCTATGTTGCAAGCATAAAGCCAGTTTCTTTAAAAGGCAACAACATTTGTGAACCCCCACAAGTTGTGCGTCTCATCGAGACGAATTCAACCATAACCTATTTTATGATTTATTCATCGATTTTTTATGAAATATCACACAAAAATGGAACAAAATCTGATTATCTTTATTAAAGCTTTTTTACATGTTCTATTTCACATATTCCACGTGTGTGATTGTGTAGGTGCAGGGCACACTTATTGCAGGAGATATTCGATGTTGCCACCATTTTCAGCAGGACACAGCTCCAGCCGGCATCGAAAGTTTTCAATAACAGACCGAAGAACTACAGGTGAAATGTTTACAATCGCATCTCTGATGCGATTTTGTTCCACTTTCGTGTGATATTTCATAGAAAATCGATTAAAAAAGAAATCATAAAATAAGTTATTGTTGAATTCGTCTTGATGAAATGCACAACTTGTAGGGGTTCAAAGATGTTGTTGCCCTTTAAAAAAACTGGCTTTATGCATGCGACATAAAAGCATAAATAGTAGGAGTATAAATTCTATTTGCACTGACTTATCCTCTTCGTACCCTACAACTTTCGTCTGACAGATTTTGTTGTCTCGCTCTTCCTTAAACAGATATTCAACCGCCCTGTTTCAAATGGGACACCCTGTATATATAACGAAGAACAGTGGCCCTAACACTGATCTCTGTGGTACTTCGTATTTTGTTTCTATGATACTTGAAAATTCCTCATTGAACCTAATCTGCTGTGTCCTATTGCTTAAGTACGATCTAAACGATTCCCATACTTTTCCTCTTATTCCATATTGCAATAGTTTTTTCAATAACAGTTCTCTGCCCACAATCTCAAACGCACGTTTCAAATCCATGAAGATTACTCCCACTATTTTGCCCTCGCTGATGTGTAATTTCCATTCATCAACTACGATTTGAATTACCCTTTCACACGAATATTGCTTTCTAAAACCCGATTGGTGCTCTGTTATGACCTCATTTGATTCCAGAAATTTTTCGATTTGGCTTTTTACTACTAACTCTAGAATCTTCTCATACATTGGTAACATATTAATTGGACGGAAATCTTTTGCTTTCATGGCTTTATCTATCTTTGGGATTGGTATGATCGTGGACGTTTTCCAACTATCAGGACAACAGCCCTCACTTAGGGATCCGTTGATTATATCAACAAATTTCTGTTTTATTGCGCTGAATGCCATTTTTAGTATTTCACGTGATATTCCTTCTTCTGTACCTTTTTTCTTGGGGAGTCCTTTAACACTTTTAACCTGTTCTCGAGGTCCTCTATTCCGACGTCCTGAAATTTCTCAATGATTCTTACATTCCCTACACTATCCCCAATCAGGATTCTTCCTCTACCTGGACTTCCATTTGAATCATTCGCTATTGAGCTTACTATCTTATTAATACTTTAAACATAAAATATGTTAAATTTATCAGCTATATTTTCATTCGCCTTATCATCCAATATTTCAAAATCTATGTTTCCAGTTTCTCTTATTCCTACTGACTCTCCTCGAATTAGATCTTTCAAGGTTTTCCACATTTTTATAGGTTCACTCTTGTTTCTGTCTATCATATCCTCGTAATATTTTTTTTTCTTTTGACTTATCAGTTTAACTACGGCATTTCTCTCTACCTTAAACTGTTCCCAGCTATTATCCGTTTCCTTGTACCTTGCTTCTGTGTAGGCGTTATCCCTTTTGTCCGCTGCCCTTCTTATTTCATCTGTAAACCACTTTTTGCCCTCCCATACATCCGGGATCTTAACAATCTTTTTTGATGCTAATATGTCCAAGGTCCCTACAATATTATCAACAAGTATCTTTGCTTTTTGATTTATATCCTCATGTGATCAATGCCATGCAGAATTTTTAAAACTGTTGCAAACACTTGCTCATCTATTAAACTATAATGCCTGGATTTATATTCTCTAGGTGTACTATCCGTATTGCCCATTCCTAATTCTATTTTTATCCATGCATGGTCTGTTATTTTTGGTTCATGTACCACCTGCAATCGTACATTTACATTCGCAAATACAAGATCTATAGTTGTTTGGCTATCCTTTGTTACTCTCATTGGCTCATTAACATATTGTTTCATTCCTAGGCTTAACATTCCTGCTATTAATTATTTTTTATAGAACGAGTTTATCGTGACATCTATGTTAAAGTCTCCTATTATTAGACAATCCCCTTCTATTGATAGCTCCTCTGATACATCCTGTATGTGTCTTATAAATTCCGCATCTGACGCGCTCGGTGAATGATACACCACTAATATCACTCCTTTATATATATTATCATTGACTTCGATTGCTACACTCCAGTAGTTTGATTCTATTTTGTTATTTATTACTACGTCATAATTAATACCGTCTCTTATATATAGTATGGCACCTCCTGTGTTCCTATTCTCTGCATCGCACCGAATTACACTATATCCCGTCATATACAATTCACTGTCCTTAAGGAGGGTGGAGGTTCAACCAAAAATAATAAGCATTAGTTTAGATTTGAGGAGATTATTCGTATATAGTAATTACACATCGATGCAAAATTCCAAGATAATGGTGTACATGGTTTTCGAGTAATTAATTGTTGAAGTTATACTCTTAAACACGGGCAACATAGCGAAAATTATATGATATCTCAAAGGCGACTATAGAAGAACTACTAAAAATGTTAAAATATCAATGAAAATACATGCAAATGATTCTTCAGATCTATACGATAATCTTTTACGAAGACTGAAATGGTTTGACTGTATATTCTTCAAGAAATCGTAGAAATAAAACAGTAAATTGTAGCCGTTTCGCGTAAAGTTATTAAGCACGCTGTGTAACGTGGCAACCTCGCATTTGAGTCGGCCATTGTTAAAGAGCGCCATAATATGAAAACCCATATTATACATAGATTTTGAAAAAGAACGTTCGCATATTGATCTCATAAAAGAATTTTCAAATTATCGATGCATTATTTTATTATGTCATTATTATTGTTCCCCATCATTAAAAATTATAGTAATGGGAATCAAACGTAGAGAGACGAATGCGAATTAAAATCTGTTTATTGAAAATTCATTGAACTTGTTGAATATTATTTTAATAAATAAATTTAGATATTTTATTAAACATATGCTGTTCTATTGAACTATATAAGGCAGGATATTGTTTCTATTAAAACAGCAATAAACAAATATGGGATATAGCATACTTATCATACGTTTAAATGAACAAATCTTTGATTAAGTATTTGCTAAACTTTAATTGAGCATTTCCTCGAATTATACATTATGTTATTAAACTACATAATGTAGGACATTACATCTGTGAAAACATAAACACTTAAATGTAGTACACATCATACATATCACAGCTTCAGTATATGTAGTAAAATTTATAAACTTTAATTGTCCTACTCTTTGAAATGATTGATGATAGTATTCAGAATTTTCTTTGATTTAATCACTTGCTTTTTCCCGTTTTCTCTTTTTTCGAGTAGTGATGTAATCTCTTTCTTTCCTTGACTATATGCCTGCTGTATTAGAAAGTAGTTAATACGTACTTGCATTAGCTATTCTTTTCCTTATTTCATTGGATATAAAGTCTGCCAAAGGTGCGAGAGATCTGAAATTTTACGAAAGACAACGTTTTGTAGCATTATAACGTCGTATATCGCATCTTGAGCCTTTTCTGGGTGTAAGGCGAAGCTCCGACTTGCCAGATTTACTAAGGTGCAATCTTCTCCAGGAAACTTTTTTCTAAACAGTGACAGAGTGTCAACGAAGCCGTCAATAACTTTTATGAATTGGGCGACAAGACCGACTCGATCAATTATTCGCATAAGTCGAGGAGCATCGAAGGCACAATTATGTGCGATTAGCACGCAAGGTTTCTTTAGGCCCCTTAAAAACTCGAGCATTTTGATCATGACTACGTGCAGAGACTTCGCTAGAACATTTCTTCCGTGTAAATACAGATGATGGCCTTCTCTTATTAGTCCATTGACTTTAGACGCAGCCACAGATATGTTTTCGGTCGGGTTTATATATTCGTTGAACTCTGAGCTCTTGTATTTCATGGCAATTTGCAAAACTTCGCAAGTTAAATTCAAGCCCGCAGTTTCCAGATAAAAAAAACCAAAGCTGTCACATTATCGTCGTGGTCGAAATTGTTAGCTAAGCTGGGTAACTGAGCAGCTAATGGATCACGGTCAGTTTCTACTGCAGGCATTTTCAACAGACCAATGTAACTACTGTAGGTTTCACCTTCGAGTTTATCCCGTCTGTTACGTAGTTGAAATCGTTGTTTCCTAAGAGCCCGTCTTCGCGCTTTGAAGGCTGGTGTCTTGGCTTTCATTGATCGTATCAGAGCTGATTTCGCACATCTCGCTACGTGCTTAGACAGATGAGAACCCGGACGGAATCCAAAGTGTTGATATATGTTTTGTATGTATTTTTCACCACTATTTTTCTGTGCGACTGCCGATGCGTACCTAAAATCAGCAGATTCGGAAAGACTATAGCACACAGCTTTTGGCGCTTTCTTTGCCATAACGCTATTCAGACTTTCATTAGCCTGACTTGAAGCACCCATTGAGAATATCTTTGAGTTATCTGCCAACTTCTTGAAATAGTTTTTCAACTCTTCAAACAAACTATCGTTATAAAAGCCGTCGAGAACTGTTGTATGTGTGTAGTTTTCCGGATCTTTCGAATAATTGCACCAATCTCCGCAATTATCGTGCTTGTTAAAAGCATGGAATGGTATGTTCCTTATAGCCGCAGCCAAGTTGATCGGATCTCCTGGATTCTGGGAAACCGCATATGTAAAAGATCTATGTAGATATTTGATAGCTTCCGATGTAAGCTCTTTGTTCCTATCAATTTTCTTGTCAATTTTGTACAACATATTTTTCACACCTCTTGAAGTGTGGTTTTTGTCTGAGTGTTTTACAATGGGGTGACTGGATGCACTTCTAACAGCACAGATACTTGAACTGTCATTATCACCAATGAAAACCTCAACTTGTACGTTTTGTGATTTGAGAATCGTGCTATTAACTGCTAGTTCAGTTGCAGTAGCAGGCTCCATGGCCTTGGCACTGTCGTAGAAATTTAGACGACAGTGTCATGCTTTTCTTTCGCTTGCCCTACAGAGCATAATCGGCACTCCCTGTTTCTTGTTGCAAAATCTAAGATTCGTCCCGACTGCATACCGATTATAGCAGCGTAACCATTTAAACTGTCATATTGACGCCCGGAACCTCGTTTACTCCAACCTATGTCGTAAGCAACGAAGAGTCGTACTATATCTTTCATCACAGAATTCGTTGATTCGTCTGATAAGTTCGAGTTTTCCAAAATCCCACCCGAATCATCTGTTTCTTTTCTCGATAGAATTGTACCTTCGGATTCTTCTCTACTTCTGACTATAAACTCACTTCGAAGATCTTCAGGCCTATACACCATTAGAGAAAAATTATTGAATTTACATAGGGTATAACAAATGTCAGAGTTTTTACTATTTATAAGTGTAGATTTTATTAATAATTTTTCATTGGACTTATATAAATACCATCTAAGAGTTATGAATTAATATAATTGTATAAAAATCATTTTTTAAATTATTTACGAGTCATTTACTAATAGCCACGTAAACAACTATTTGAAAATCGAATTTATATATCCAATAGGAAAAAAGGTTATAAAAGATTAACTTTCAAAACGAAAAGTAAATAAACACGTGAAAATACTGGATTTCATTGTACAATAAGTCAAGGTTGTATGCATTAACGTTTTTGAAATAATTTATTGTTTTATATAATATAGTCAATATGAATCGTAAATAGAGAAAACGAATACTCGAAAAAGTTCTGACACTAATAAAACTTACAGAAGTTTTTCTAAAGATTCTGAATTTTGAATTGTTAAAGATCGTTTTAATTTCGTGGCCTCCTGACAGCTTTGCTTTGCAATTGCTTCGATCACAGGTTCGATCTCTCTCTCATGTCGTTTATATGGGGAGGAACACATGTTTGGAATATTCAGACACTGCAAATACTTATTCACAGAAGTGTGCCCTAATCCTGCGTGTATAGTTCCTATAAGAAAAGCCCATGGTTAGAAAGTGTAAATAAGTTATTAATCTTCATTCTCCGTTGGTAAATTATATTGTTCAATTCTGCTAAGAGAGTTATCATGTAGCGCTTACCTAAGGCCGATACCGCGTTAACGTCATATAGTGGCTTAGAATTTAATCCAGGATGTTGAGCTCCACTGGGAACTTTGTTTATTAGCAGGCAATGCTGACAGAGTACAGAAAATACTGAGGCCAAACCATATTTTTCTTCATGTTTAATATTTTTTAGCCATAAATCTTTTTTTACAGAAAGTACAAATCATATGTTTCGATATAACCTCTAAATCAACTATACGCCGCACATCAACCGCGCATCCAGTTTCTGCTTGGACTGTCGGTTTTTTTCGACGCTTTCCATTCTCCATTTGCTGTAACCAACGATTGTATTGCTTTTCACTCTGCAGTTTTCCTTTCCATCTTTTCATTTCGTCTGAGAAAACCGAAAAATCCAAATCTCGAAGAACATATCACACACCGACCACGATCTCGTTGTGATCAGTATTACCAATCACTGAAAACCACATTGCGCGATTGCCACATTTTAATGTGCAAATAATTGCATTTGGATCTTGAATATACAAAAAGTGTTGTAAAAAATTAATGAACAGTTATACATATATATGCATTCCGCATCTTAATTTTCTAAAACTAATTTATTTTATGCGATGAAATATTTGATTATTTAGAGTTGGCAGCTGCCACAAGCGCCTGTGTATAAGCATAGGCTTTCCCCCCTTGCCGCCTGCCTGAAAAGAGACCGACCACCCTCCTTAATTTCAGCAGTCACCCGTATTTCCGATAACGCTATAATTGCAGGTTTCAGTTTACCTGCCACCTGGTGCTGTATTTCATCCTTATGCGCTAGAAGACTTTGAGCATTTGTGTACCATATCGTCTCTTCCTTCTGTGATTGCTATTTAATCCATCCCGCTCTCTTCCTTTCCTCTTGCGACGCTTTTTTATACGTTGGACATTCATGATCAAGTGCGCTATGTTCGACATTTGTTTTGAGATTAAACGCTTGGTTTTTGTGCGTACAGTTTATACACTTACTCTTATTCACTGTGCATTCTCTTACGTTATGATTACCTGTGCACGTGTAGCAGGTTTCCTCTCTGTTATAATTTTCGCTATATGGTAATAACCCCAGCATTTAAAGCATCTCTTTACATTGATGTGGTTGTACACCGGACATTTCCTCCATCCCATGCTGAGTTTACCTTTGCTCAGTAACTCCGCGTGTGTTGCTTCATCCACTTCCAGAATTATTGAGCCTTCGATGGGTCCTCTTCTATTACGTTCTTGTTGTCTTCCTTTGGTTAGCCTTTTCACTATTTTCCACTCTCTTCCTTCGGTTTCCTCTATTCCATTTTGCGTCTTAATTGTGTC
>JARQSV010002698.1:0-10023 GCA_030142285.1 Calameuta idolon | reverse complement strand
TCTCATTTCTTTCTTTCTATTCTTCCGGTTTTGTGTTTAATCGTTCAGTCCACGTCTTGCGGGATCGTCTCCCTAGCACATGGGTGCGTGAGTCACTATCGCACCGTTTACTATCGCATCGTTTCTGACTTTATCCAGTTGTTTCAGCGGTAAAATTATTGTATAATTTCGTTCGGGTAATATCCCTGTGCGTCTGGACCATCTCGATCTGTTGTCCGTATTCATCACTTGTATTCAACCTCTTTATTCTTCTATTTTATATTTAAAATAAATCGGATTCGTCGCTGGATTTTGTTTCCAATAGTTCGTTGTGGTATAAATTGATTTCAGTAGTTTTTAGAGTGAACCTCCCTAATTTTCAGCTTCTTAATATTGTCTCTCAAACCCAGGACTCCACTGCATAAGAGCTGGCCAGGGTGTCCTTAAGAGGCAGCGGTATAACTCTGATTATACCTGGCGCCCAGTTAATTTAGTATTTTATTAATTATTTCTCGGGGTGCTATTTATTTGTGCTTCATCGTAAAAAGTGCCGTCACAATATATATACGAAGTTGACATGGAATATCCGATTGAACTTCAGGAGCTTCATAAAGATTTACCACCTTGTCCTCAACAGTACACTCCTCCAGGTTCAAACATATCTAAATTGATAACAAACAACACTACTCTCACGGGAAAAATACATTATTCATTATGGAATCTTGAAATATTGTTTAAATATAAATGTGAAAGTAACAAAAATTCGTCGTATTCTAAAATTTAAACAGGCACCATGACTCAAAATCTATATAGATTTAAACACCGCGATGGAAAAAAAAATCAAATAATGATTTTCAAAAAAAAAACTTATAAACTTATGAGTAATTCAGTTTTTGGCAAACTAATGGAAAATGTTAGAAAACAGAAGGACGTTAGACTCGTAACTAACAAGGAACATCACTTTAGTGTCCCCCTCCGATTTTTATGAAATTCAACTATGTTGTAGCGCTTGAAAAACTAAGACACACGTATTTTTTGTCTTTTGTGGCGGTAAAACATCCCTCGATTATTCTTTTTTTTTCAGTTTTTTAAATAGGGTGAGAAAAGAATAATTGAGGGGTGATATACCCCCAAAAGAGACAATTTCTTGTTTTTTCAGTTTTTTAAATAGGGTGAGAAAAGAATAATTGAGGGGTGATATACCCCCACAAGAGACAATTTCTTTTTAATGTCTAGGTTTACTTTTCATTGCTCGTGATGAGAAACATTTTAGTTTTTGTTTCATTGAAAGCGGTTCATCCCTTCTAGATGAAACTGCATTATCAGCCCTCGACATGCCAAACTTTGGCGGTTGATTTCACCCCCTAAAACCGTTTTTTTTTTTGTCGATAAAAACAATACGTGTCTCTTAATTTTTCAAGCGCTGCAACATACTTGATTTTGACCAGAAACGGAGGAGGAAACTAATGTGACGTTTCTTGTTAGTCTAACGGAAAGACAATACATGAATTCACCGGACGCGTGGAACATGGATTCGTTTAACAGTTCTCCAGGGTCACCGAGGCATAAGTCTAAACTCAATAATACATTTCGAAAATACAGCAACTAATAATGGAAGACGCGGAATCTTTTCCTGACTGACGAAATGCGAACACGTCCTAAAGTAGTGTCCTTTTCGGCCAATCATCTTCACGGACAAATTACTCACAAGTATTGCTACGCGCAAATATGGAAGTATGCCACTGGGCTCAAAATATAAACTTGACGAAATTAATTTCAAAGCGATATATCACCCATAACCCCTTACGAGAAGGATGCGATAAACTCAATAAATAATTGCCGGAGCCTTTTGGTAATCGACGATATGCGATTGACGAATGACTTTTCTTCGCAAAAATTGTATACACCATATAACCGTAATAGAATGCGTTTAAGGGTAGTTACACTCTGCCATAACAATTGAAAAATTGCATTTTGACAGTATCTGTCATTGTTAATTTTTAAATTTAAAGATCAGATTCAGTTTTAGCAACCTCCAAAAACCCTTGGAATAGAAGAGTTCTGAAGACCTCGCGAGTGTACGAGGAATGCCACCAGAAAGGGGTCAGGAAACGAAGAGGTGGTTTTGGGAAACATATAACCAAACGTTTTTGAAACTAATAAGCTTCTTATTTAACACATACAAAGAGGTTTCTGATAATTACGAAGGCAAATTGTAGCAAGATGGTCTGCTTTAATAAGAAATTGGTTGCTCCGGCGTAGGGTAGCTTACCCCCAAAACGACATTTTTTTTCGCAAAACGCAAAAATATGTATCTCCTCCTTTTTTAAAAATATTTTTAATTTAGCTGGTTGCATTAAAATCGAATCGATAGTTTTTTTGTGATAAAAATTTTGCATTTTTCAACCCCAATAAATTTTTATGTATTCACCGCACCAGAGCCGACCAGAATGCATTTTTCATTATTCATCATTAGGATTCTTCTCCAATTGGTCCACCATTTGAATATCTTGACTGGACGTACGTGAAACTACGAAAACCGCCCTGAAAGATCTCAAATTTTAGGGGTTGATTTCACCCCCCCCCCCCCCCTAAAATCGTTTTTGGGCCGATAAAGAAACACGTGTATCCTAAATTTTGATGGAGAATAGGATATTTCAAACGAATGAAATCGGAGGGGAACACCTGAGGTACTTCCCTTGTTAGATAAATTTGATACCTCAGACTATCCTCTGGATAATGTTCATCATATACCACTGGCAAATACAAAGGAATTGGGATTAATGAAGGATGAAAATAATGGGAAAAATTATGATTGAATTTGTAGGGTTGCGAGCAAAATTATACTCTTAATAATTTAAGAGAAATGAAAGATAAGAAACGCGCGAAAGAAGTCAAAGGATCTACATTAAAAATAATGACTTTTGATGATTATATTCAGTGTCTCCTACATCATCAAAATTTAGTTAACTGTCAAAATTTAATTCAAAGTAAAAAGTATAATGGTTAGCAGTACCAACAGAGAAAGGTAGTAAGATTTCCGTTTCCGGAGAGAGATTGGTAACAGGTGCGAGAGTGAATGACAAAGTAAAAAAGAGAAAACAAAGGTGTTTTCAAAGACAGTAAGAAGGAAAAAGGATGGGGCGTGAGAAGAAAGGAGAGGCCTAGAGCGGGGTAGCAAAATAAAGGGCTGGGTGGAGGCAGGGTAGGAGAAAAAAGGGACAGAAGGCCGGGCAGAATTGGAAGACTAGGGAGCGAGAACACGCGAATAAGAAAAGAGGTAGAAACGGGAGACATCTGGAGAAGAGAGGAGCAAAGGCATAAGGGAAGAAAGCGACACGAGATGGCGGAGGCAGGCGAAAAAGACGAAAAGTGGGAAGAGGCAAGGAAGAGAGGAATGAAAATGTGGAAAGGCTGGCATTAGAAAGAAGGGCTAGTTATGAGTCGCTGGAGGATTATCTAAAAGGAAAGAGGGAAGACCAGGAGGGTGAAGACGAAGAAAGGAAAGAAGAGGAGAAAAATGGGGTTTTGTGAAGAGTAAGAAGGTGGATGAATCGCCAGAGGGAGAAGGAAAAGGAAAAAAGGAGGAAGAGAGTATAACAGGAATGATAAGGGAGGTGAGAATGGAAACAAAGGGAGTACTGCAAGAAGTAAAGGAACAGGGGAGAGTATTGAAGAAGGAAATGGAAAAGCTGAAAGAAGAGTTAAAGAGAAGGGTGAGAAAACGGGAGGAAGAGAGAAGGGACATGTGGAGAAGGATGGAAGAGGTAGGAAGGAAACTAGAAGAGGTGAAAAAAGAAAAAGAGCGGAGAAGGAGGAAATAAGGAGAATGGAGCAAAGGATAAGTAGAGTGGAGCAGGAGGAATATACAAGATAGGAAAGTACCAAAATGGGAGAGGAAATTATAAAGAGCATAAAATAAGTGGAGAGAAGGATGGAAACGAAAAGGGAGCAAATTGGGGAAGAGGTGGAAGAGCTGCTGAGAAGAATAGAGGTGACGGTAGATATAATAAACATAAGATGAGCAGCAGAAAGGCAGACAGAACGAAGAGTAGGAATGGTGATAATGAAGTTAGGCCGCTGGGAACAGAAGAAAAAGGTGATGAAGAATAAGAGGAAGCTAGGAGAGAGGAAAGAGAGAATACATTACGATCTGACGTGGAAACGAGGGAAAATGAAATGGAGGCTGGAGAGAGTCGCAGAAAAAGA
Source organism: Calameuta idolon (assembly GCA_030142285.1). Lineage (NCBI taxonomy): Eukaryota > Metazoa > Arthropoda > Insecta > Hymenoptera > Cephidae > Calameuta > Calameuta idolon. Next base: position 5,835 of record JARQSV010002698.1, on the reverse strand, counting down.
AGCGGGAAAGGGAAGGAGGGTGAGAGTGGGTTATGGAAGGATTGGGATAGAGGGGGTGATTTCGAAATGGGACGAGGAGGAGGAAGTACTGAAAAATCCAAAAGAGGGAAGTGAAAAGAAGGACGGACTGGAAAATAGCCTTTTGGAGCGTGGCAGGGCTAGCGAATAAAGACAAGGAGTTCTGGAAGGAGTTAGTGTTACGTCCTATGCCTGAGTGACCGTTTGCGGAAGCACCAGGGAGCTAGCATAGGTGTTGTGATCAAGAATCACGTAAAAAGTATTGGGTTCTTGCCACTTTAAGGTGCTAAAGCACGCTTATTTGCATTTATGTTTCTTGGTCAATAGCTAAAGTGAGGACCACAACTAAACGATAGATGTATTGAACTAACACACTCACTTCTTCTACGTGAGGTGTGGATTCTAATGATAAATAAAGAAATTATTTGGACTTCGGATCTAATAGTGATAGTTTAAATTTTGAAATCATGAAAAGAAAATATGGTTTAACTTATTGTTAGTATAATAATAGTATATAAGTTACTTAGCAGGGTGAGCAGAAAAAGAGAGAGATTGAGCGAGAACGCCGAGAGGTGCTCGACGGTAGTGATGCCGAATTTGCTGAAGGGAGATTCTTGTTCCAGTCCTAAGGTGGACACTCGCACTATACGAATGCTTTGAACAAAATGCCAGGAACTGAGTTCTACTCACGTGGACCCCTGGCACTGAGGTGATGCACTTTTGGCCCTGAGATAAGCTAGATTAAAATAGGCCCTAAGGTATTTGATCGGCATAACACTGGACTGACACGGACAATTGGCTCAAGATTTCGAAAGGGATACTGCTCTACCAGATGATTGATTAGTGACTGTCGATGACCGGTGTCGATGTTCATAAGGAAGACTTTGAATTTGGAGAGGATTGAGTGCATTGTCAGGAAGTTACAGGAATTTGGATACGTGTTAGCGCGAGATCGGGGCTCTTGCAACCGACTGTCCAATAGAATTTTGATTATAGGTCTTCGATCGCGGATTCCTCTTTGAGTTACTGCATTGACCCAATTATTTTGGACGTAAAGTTAGTGAGGGGACGGGAGAGGTAGTCGGTAGGAGTCCTGACGTGCGCGGTTTCATGGTGCTATACTAAAATACTCTTTAGACTCCTCATTTCTGGGTATTCCGTTCAGCATTACACTCCGTACCGTCCTCATTCTTTGTTTATCGTGATCTTTTTCTCTTCTTGCTCGTCCACCTGTGATGTGGCAGTGTAGGTGTGATTTCTGGAAATATATGAGAGTATGAGATGTCATGTATAATCCAATGATTTCCCTTAATTATTCTAATCTGTAACTTATAGTAAGTAACGCACGTTCGTTGATTGATGACCAGTTACAATGATCTTTCAGTACTAGGAGTACCAAAGGGGTTGCTGAAGGGGTAGAAGGGGGGGGGGGTTGGCGTTGCGTCGTGTGTAACAATAGAAGAATGGCAGGTAATGGCGTTCGTGGAAATATATACAGAGGAGAAGCAACGGAGCAAGTTCAGGAGAAGACTACCCGCAGGGTTATGGATGGTGGATACAGGGGGCAAAGTAAAGAAACAAGAAGGGAAGGGCGTTGGGTGGGATGGTGATAGGGATAAGGTAGGAGATGGTGGTGGACGAGATGATTGGATCGGAAGAAGAGGATGGGGTAATGGCAAGGAAAGTAAGAACAGAAGAAAGGGAGTCGGTGATAGTGGCGGCATATGTAAACCAGGACATGAATAGGGAACTGGAAAGGATAAGAGGATGAATGGAAAGTCACAGTTAGAAGAAGAGAAGAGTGCCAGAAGGGGGCGGGATTTTTAATGCAAGAACGGGAAGAGAAGGAGGAAGCGAAATAGGGCAGGAGGAAGAGGAAGAAAGGAGGAGATCAAAGGATGAATGAGAAAGCAAAGAAAGTGATAAAAATGATAGGAGAGGTACACAGGAAATCGGAGGGAAACGGTGATAGATCATGTGCTAGGAGATGAAAATACGAGGAGCAGAATAGAAGGCATGGTAGTGAAAGATAGAATAGAATCAGACCATCACCCAGTAGTGCTGACAATGAGGATGGGTAGAAAAGAAAGGTGGAAGATAGTTAGTGGGAAATGGTGGGACGGAATAAAGGAAAAATACCGAAGGGAATGAGAGGATGGAAGATATAGGGAGAGGACGTACAGGAGATAATGGGAGAGGTAAGAGAGAAAATGAAAATAGAGATTAGAAAGAGCAAGGAAAAAGAGGGGAGAAAAAAGAGGGTAAGAAGGGAAGGATGGTGGGATGAGGAATGCATGGGGAAAAGGCAGAAGTAAAAAAGGAGCTAAGGAGATGGAGAAAGGAAAAAGACACGAAGGAAAGATTCAGGGACAGGAAAAAGGACTACAAGGAGGTATATGAAAGGAAGAAAGAGGAAGAGAGACACAAAATGATAAGGAAAATTGCGGAAGGAAGAACGGGAAACAAAGTTTAGGTGATAATGAACTGGGCAAGGAAGAACAAAGAAAAGGCAAACGAAAGGAAAGGTAAGGAGGGCTGGAAGGAGTATTTTATGGAGCTGTTGGGGGGGGGGGGGCAACAGTAGCATAAGAATGGGGGAGGGGAGAAGCTGAGAAAGGATAGGGAGGAGGAAATAAGTACAAGGGAGATCAACAGGATGAAAGAAAGAAAAACGATGGGCGGGGATGAATTCCGATGGAAGCGTGGAAGTGTGGGGATGGATAGACGTGGGAATAGCTTGGTGATCTGTAAGGAAGTATGAAGAGGGGAGGGGTGGCCGCAAAAGTGGAAATAGGGGATAATAATGCCGATAGTTAAGAAGGGAAAAGGAACAAGGTTAGAGGACTACAGAGGGATGACTCTGATGCCGTAATTGTATAAAATATGTATGGTAATTTTGGCGACGAGGTTAGAGAAAGAGGCAGAGGGGAAGGACATGATTCCGCCGAATCAAACAGGGTTCAGGTGAGCATTTAGCATCTACGTGCTAAACTATCTAGTGAATAGAGAGATAGAGAAACAAAAAGGTAAAATAATAGCACTATTTGTGGACCTGAAAACAGCGTTTGATTCTGTGGACAGGAGTTTATTGGGAGAAGCGTTTGAAAGAAGAGGGTAAGGAAAGAGCTGAGAGAAAGAATGCAAGTATTATATAGGAAAACAATAAGTAGGGTGGACGCAGGGAACGAGATGGGAGAGGGATTTTGGACAGGAAGGAGGGGTAAGGCAGGGATGTCCGCTGAGCCCGATACTCTTCAACCTATTGCCCTCAGACATGGGGGAGAAGCTTAAGAAAGGAAGGTGGGCATATGCGGATGATGTATTAGTATTGGCAGAGAAAGAAGAATAAATTGAAAGTATGATACGGAAGCTAGATATGTACTTTGAGGTAAGGAAATTACAGACGAATGTGGGGAAGTCCAAGATAATGAGATTTAGGAGAGGAGAAGGAAGAGAGAAGAAAGTGGAATGGAGGTTGAGAGGGAAAAGATTATTGAACAGATGAAGGAGTTTATAGCTATGTGCTTGACAAGTTGCGAAAGTAGGCAATTTCCGAAAAGTGTGAAGTTGATTACACGATTCGGTAATTGCTCGCATCGCAACATGTCAAACACAATATTTTTCATAGCAAATCTGGCGAATTCGATTTTCGGCGTCTACGAAAAGATTGCGGATATGTAAATATAATGATGACAGATGTGGCAATGGACACTCGATTCGGCAAATACACGCACAAACCAACGCGAAGCTAGCAACTTTACAGAGCGTCAATCATAAAACCCGATACCAGCCGATGAAGTATTAGAAAAAGAGAGAAGATTCCAAAAGAGGGAGAAAGAAATACCTCGGGCTACTCTCGCAACTCCAGCTGATGTTTAGTTTCGTCTTTTGTTGCGAAAATGAGCCGGACTGAGCCGAACCAAGCCAAGATGAACTCGGAAATCGGCTATTTTCGCAACTCTTCGGAGCCGTGGAAAATTGGACTTTATCCAGATGCGCTATGAAAAATATCTAGGATACATGTTTAAGAGAAACGGTGTGCAGGAGGCGCAGAGAAGGGACAGGGTAAAAAAGGCAGTAATTGTAATGAGGCTGGTGTGGGGAATGGGGAAAATGAAATTTGAGAAAAAGTGGGGAAGGAGAATGTTATTTGACATGTTAATTTGGTCAGTGACAGGATATAGGGCAGAAGTCTGGGAATAGGTGAAAAGGGCAGAAGTGAAAAGGTTACAGGAGAGATATACAAGATCGACACTAGAGACACTGGAGATCGCTGGGATATATGGTGAAGGAGGGGAGAAGGAGGGAGAAAATAAGGATAAGTGCAGGCTCGAGGGCATGGAACTATGAGGGACAACTAAGGAGACGGGAAGGAAGTGAGCTAACGAGGGATTGCCTGGAAGAAATCAGGGACAAGGAGGGAAGGAAGGAGGGAAAGATGTCGAGATGGGAAAAGGAGAGAAGGTACTAAGAGATCGGGAGGACAGAGGGGGGGAGAGGAAGGGGAAGAGGATTACAAGAGGGTGGAGGAGGATAAAACGAACCGGGAGGTGGAAAGATGGAGGGGATACGGGACTCGAAGTACAGCAGGTGGTACAGGGAGGGAGAACAGGAGGGATTTCAAGGTCGAGTGATCAACAGTATAGGAGAATAGCAAGGTACAGGATAAGGAATGTGATGAAAGAAGGACGATACTAGGAAAGAGAAGAAGAAAGGGTGTCTAGGGTATGTGGAGTGGCAACGGAGTAATGAGAGCATATCCTGGATAGATTCAGGGGATGGAGTAATGATGGCAGAGGGATTGGGGAAAGAATAAAAGAAATCTTAGATGAGAGGGAAAAAGGGAAGGAATCGATGAAGAAACTACAAAGAATAAAAGACGAAAAGGAGAGAAAGGAGAAAGGAGAGAGTGAAAGAAAGAATGGAATGAATGAGGAGGAAACGGAGGGCAAGTGTGGCAAGCGTGGGAAGATAGAGAGAGGCAAATATTGGATAAAGTGCGAATGTAAGAAAATGGAAGTTTGTAACCCTTCGGGGAAACAATAAATATATACATACAGCATACTTGAAATTACCGAAATATCCACCAATTCTAATACAGTTAACTTCAGAAATGATATCGAGAAAAAAAATTTTATTTTTGTTTTTATTTCTCTCTAATTACATAGTACTACACTTTTTAACTTCTCTTGTCCTACTACATTACGTTCTATTCATCTCACTAAAATATGACTTAATTTTCGCTCGTTTGTTGCTACCTGAGCTAGTTGACTTTAACTAGTCCTTGAATACAAAAAACGTTTAACGCCCTTTGCTCCTAACAACTTGAAGCTTAGCACCTAGTCTTATGGCCATCGTCCATCCGTCCCGAAGATGGAGCCTTATTATTCTATACAATAACAATTTTCTTCCACTTACACTAAAAAGGTAAAATAAAAACATCTGTCAATTAATTTTCATACTCTGATAAACTTTTTTGAAACAAATTTATGACACTGAACTTAAATTTATTTTTTCCTTTTTTATTTTCTCATCACATACAAAGTATATAAGAAAGTATTGCAATCCAAAAAAAATCGACTTCCAGATTTTGATGGGAATACATGTTTTGAGGGTCCTAGATTCCCAAAAAAAAGCATTCGCTCATTTCTGTCTGTCTGTTTGTGGTAAGTTCTGTCCGAAAACACATTAGCTTTCCAAAGAGGCTACAGATCGCAATGAAATTTTTTGTGTCTCTTCTGTGTATAAAATGTAGTTTTGGTATTGTAATTGACACCAAAACATCCGTTCTGGCACTTCACCTGAAATGTGCAAAAT
>JARQSV010002697.1:0-12890 GCA_030142285.1 Calameuta idolon | reverse complement strand
ACATATGTGGCAATCGAAGAGTTCGATGTGCCGAAAAGAATTTGCGAATTTGAATGGATCCGTTTTGGGATATAACACCAGGCTCTGTGTGGGCCTTCGAACAATTTAGAAAGAAACGGAACAAAATGGTCTTTGTGAATACCGCTTTGACTTAGATAATCTTTTAATAGCAGAAGGAATTGATCAGGATCTTTTTCTGATTTAGCGAAACTGATTTTCCAAGAGTTTATTATTCTACCGATTTTGATCGAGTTAAAATCGTTATTGCGATCGGTCGGATTTCTACTGGATGTTCTCGGTACATCAGATCTATCCGTATCGCTAAGCTCGTTAGCCTGGTGGGACAAGGCTCCTGGGGTTATCGGTCTATTTTCATGATTTGATACCGTAGGAACTGTCGGGGATGTTTGACCTGAACGGGCATCCTGAAGCATTTGACGGTACCTATCTTCGGTCATGTAAACTTCTTCTTCCTGAATATTACCATCAGCTAACGGTCGGCCTATGTTAACTCTGATTAATCTAGCAACTGGTATTCGAGGTTGTTTATCACTCGAGTTGTTTACAATCGTCGAGTTTCTTCTTTGATGAAACCGTACCGTACGTGGCGAAATCGGATCTCGGTTGGCACTCAGAAGGTTAGTCAAATGTGACCATTCATTTCGCGGAGGGTTTCCAGCATTTTGATTTAACGGCCTGGCAGCTACCGCTACTGTGGGGCTCGGTAGTTCCCTTCGCGCAGTGGTTCTTCTACGTCGCCTTGATGGATTTCTTTCGTTTAACCGTGTCTTGCTTTCCTCCTCACTTGAACCGTCTGGTGTGTAACTAGCAGCAATGTCTCTCCCTTTGGACCCGAAGTCGTCCTGATCACTCGTAGCCTGTGTCTAAAGTGATGAATTCAAGAATTGGTCGAACTGAGATGTCAAACCTTCCATAGTACTTTTAATTGACCCTATCGCGTTTTCGACAAAAGCTAATTGCGAGTCTCTATTCGATTCGAGTTGACTCATTCGTTGTTCGATGTACCCTATCCGGTAAGAAAGAGCATTAGTTGGATCGTCAATTGGTGATACACGTTGAGGGAATTCAGGTGTCAGGGTTCTAACACCTCTACCTCTACCAACCGGCAGTGAAACGTTCGCGATTACTATTGGATCTTGTCGCGAGGCTCTTTGAGTTTCATCGAACCTTTGGTTCCTATTTGGTGGCCTTCTCGGTGGTCAGCGAGCTACTGTCGACATGATGAATCGAGTTTGTTAATCACCATGCCAAGGTCTGATTTGGTAAATTAAGTCTAAATTAAATTTTGACTTTCGAAGTCGTTAATAAAATTCAAACTATGGGTGGAGACAGGGTCACCCGCTTTCTTTGTGCGGCAGCAGTTCTAGACTAAACTTCGGAACAAGAGCCTATCTAGCTAGATACTACTGGTAATTCGATTACTATCTTCCAAATTTCATTAACAGAGAAGGCCTATATTGATCCTCTAAATTTACCAATTGGAGATTAAACCAAAGTTCGGATTCTCCAACGGTTTGCTAAATTTTACTAGGTATCAAAACAAGATTTGAATACACTAGCTTAACTGCTTCAATAGCAACTTGGTTAGATGTCAGAGCAAGATCTAAACATACTAACAATTCTTGCTGAGCACTAGGACAAGACCTGTATGCTTCAGTGTATTATTCATATTTTCTCAAAAAAAAAAAAAATAATAATTCAATAATTTCACTAGGTATCAAGGCAAGATCTTTACACTCTAGTTATTATCAAGGTATGAGCTCTTGGCGCAGGAGTTTCATTATCCTATCATTCGTCAAGGCTCAAACACAACAGGGCTATACCTTTGTCAAATGATTAATTTCAAACATGGCGACCCTATATAATATTCATTAATTAATCAATTAATCAATCATCAATCCGTGCGACAGGGGCAAGACCTTTCTCGAACGAATTTTCTTTCAATTATATTTAATTGTCTAACGGTTCACTGTGGCTTTCCTAGCCTTTTCTTATGTGAATTTCTACCGTTCCAGGGGCAAGACCTTTGTCAGACAGATAGATTACACGGTTATACATTGCTTTATACTCGAAATGTCCCTAATTAATGTACATAATCAACGTGTGGCAACAAATTATTTAGCAATTCTCATAGTAATTTCAATAAATAATATTATAAATAATTCCAATAAATAACATCAATTAGTTACACAACAATTTTATAATTGACAGGAATCTTTGCAATATTAAACTCTTAATTTCATTTTACTTAAATGATCATTTCAAGATAAATAGTGTTACTCGTGGGATATCTTAGCCAATTTTACATATGTCTTTTCAATACAAAGATTCAAATAGATTTCTTTACTAAATTTAATCTTTTGTTGACACTTAGGATTCGAGGGCCAGTATTTACTTTAACCGCGCTCGAATGTTACGCTAACACGACACGTGACCTTGACCAAGTACACAGCGTTTACAAAACGGAATAGTCGTTGGACTTAGAACAAAGCTATTCAATAAATTTCCCAATGAAATTTCCAATCATCAATTATTTTTCCAATCGTGCCCCACGTTGGGCGCCAAATGAGACAGGCTTTTTATATTTTCCCTTATTCAAATCCCAATTTGGACCGCGAAAGAGAGGATCCATCTACTTTCCTTAGAAATTGACATCTACTAAGCCTTCACCTAGCGCGGCCTGGGTCAGTGGCTGCTAGGGCTCTATATAACAATTAAATTTTACGTTGAGCGCCAATTGGTTTATAGGGAAACCAATAAATCCAAGATTAATAGTTCGAAGTGCAACGGCTAGTCAAGTAGAGAAGAGGTTCGAATTGGACGACCCAGGGAATTGCAGAAATAATAACATTTGTTCAATTATAAATTTACTTACAGTTTATTGTCCTTGGCTTAATTACAGGCCTCAATATTCCTTATAATTGGTCTATTCCACGCTCGGTCAATGGTTAACAGGTACAACGTAATAATTCCTTCCTTTGGCTTTCCCACGAGTATTTTTACGTCTGCCGCGCTCTTTCTTCCGAGTCCTTCTACGAGAGAGTGTCTCTCCTGCTGCCTGTTGCGCGCCACGTGGTGAGGACTTTCAAAATCAATAGTCCCGCGCATGCGCTATGGAACGTCCCTTGATAGATACGTCTAACTAGGGTCCCGTCTGGCGTCGAGGCTACCCCACGAAATTGGAATTCTATCCCAATATTTACGGTTATATTCCGCTATAATATTGGAATCTTTAAATTACGGGAATCATTGTCATTTCTTATCATTTATATGATTGGAAAATGATACAATTATTATTCTATCAGGCATTATGTTCATAAGGAATTTGTCATACTAATCCTTATTATGTCTTTAAATAAAAGATAAACCTGAAACTCCTCGAGACTAGCAGTACTCGCGAGATTTCAGGTACAGACTCATTGAAAGACTCAGGTATGCAGCAATAGACAGATAACTGTTAGTGTTCTGATTTGTTAGTCAATCAATAAGAAAGGGTATTAATGACCAATCATATTCGAAAGAACCAATAGAAGGGATACGAAATGAAGTCATTAAATAGGGTTGGAGAGACAGAGAAGTCAGTTGTTTAACCGGGCAGTTAGCCAGTCAGTCAGTTAGTCAGAGAGCACCAGTTCTAAAAGAAGTCGAAATCTGAATTGAAGTCATAGAGCAAAGTCGGGATCTAAGTTCGGAGTTGAAGTCTAAGTCTAAAGTGCCAATAGTTAATAGGCTTAGAGTTCGGTGTTCTTATATATAGAAATCAAATATCCAAGTGAAGTTAGGAGTATCATTCAAATCAGTTTGATCAACGAAGCATACCTGATGAAATTTATTCTGCAAGTTTTGTGAACCATCATCAATATCATCATTTACTAAATCCTGCTACAACCACATCCGGACCGAGGGTCCACTTAAAAAACCTCACTGAACCAGTACTACTTCTACGGAGATTATAAAATAGGGCATACTGATTCGATTTTCATTTAAATGAACTACAGCATTAAAATTGTATACTGAAATCTTTACATTTTCTTGAACAATTAGATATAACCATGGGCCATAAGGATTTGAATATTGTACTCCTCTACAACTTCCATCATTTCCTATTTTTCCTGCGAGAGTTATTGGATAATGTGATGTGGCATTCAATGGTAATCCAAGAAGTACATTTCCTGGTGTCATTTGTATAGTTCTTGTGTTATGGATTTTTTGACATAGCTCTCTAGTTTTTTGAATATATTCTCTTCTCGCATTGTTCACGACCGAAATCTGAGAGTGCATTCCACAGTAATAAATTGTTCGATCAATTTCATTGCAATATTTCCGTTGACGTAAAATCCATTAACTGTAATAACCGTATATCGACGTTTTCTACAATTGATTTATTGATTGGTAAATCACATGTTGCAACTTGCAATAAGGAGACTGTCGTGATATTCAGATTGTTTACTTTACAATCATATCCTATTAAAGATTGTGATTTTGGTAGAAACATTATTTCGACAATTATTATGATCCATTTTATCTTCCTCATTTTAATCAATAAATCAATCCTATAAATTATAACATATTGTTTTTTCTTAACTCGACGCCGATTAGCAGCATCCGAGAACGAACTAATCTTCGAGAACCAACCTACGTTACCTTCGGCTGTCTACCCTTCGTTCATGCATCCGCAAGCCCGGCGGACGCTAGTCAATTCTTATTTCACTGGGAATTTACGAGCCGGTATAAACTGGGAGTTGGAGTGAAATAGGCCCAACTTCACTAAGAACGAGAACTCTGACGGAGCCTATCAGAAAGACGGTAGCTTAGCAGATCCTTTCGATTTCTGGGGACGCGTGAAATCGAGAAACGCAAGTGTAGGTGCTGATCTCTGGGGTCGCGTAAAATCAGCGAGAACGCAACTGGATGCACGAACGGGAGTAGACGGTAACGAAAATGCACGGCCGCTTAGGCTGCTAGGTTATGGTAGAGAAGGTCGGAGTAAGCGGCAGGCAAATAGTGCGTAATGTACAGAACAGCTGATCGAGAACGTAACAAATCGAAATCCCTTCACCCACTAATAAATTGGGAGCCCTCATCGAAGCTGGTGCAGCTGTTCCGTGAACGTCCAGAAATGTATCCAAGGGACACTCAGGCAGGCACTGCACTAGTGCACAGCACTACCCCTCCGGAACACTCACAGGAGAATTCATAGGAATTCCTGGATGACGCGAGAACAACATGAGAATGATACAAGCGAGAATTGTGTATACCGTATCGAAACGCGGCTAGAAAAACTATGAACAGATAGCACGGGAGCGCGCCAGTTCGTAACACCACGGTCGGTGCCCCAAGACAGACTGACTTGAAAATAGCCAAATTCAAGAAGTAATTATTCTGACTGGTCGAGATCCTTGTAGCCGATAACTTTTCCTTTCCTTCGAGTCGTCGCTTTAAACCAAATCGAGAGTGTTCTTTACGAATCGGTACATATCATATCTGGAGATCCTCCACGGCCGCTTCCCCAGGGCGTCGGGCGACGGCTGGTCACTATATCCTCAACTCGGGCAGGGCGTTTCTCCCCTGGACTTAACTTTATCAAAACCGTAACCTCCGCCCGCTCTACAGCCCTTTGTCCATCTCCAGCGGGGCGCCGGTATTTCAGCCGGGCTTCTGCCGGTCCGTGGAGAAGTCTCCACCGGGTACTCTCCTCTGTCAAGTAACTCGGTATGTCGAGACTATCTCCCCTCGGCAGATTCGAGCACCTCGACCTCCACTAAACCATAATGAAATCATCCGAGAGCATTGGCAAGACTGTACTAACCAATCCGAGAGCGTAGTTTCTGACCAGGGTGGCGACCCGAAGGGAGCCGAAAAGCGAGAACGTTATCTTTGTCGGTAGCCAGAGTCGCCTTGTGATCGTGATTCGAAAAATCACGTCACAACACCTCACTTCTCGTGTTTGAGGCTTAGAGAGCGAACAAGAGCTAGAAGCAAGCAAATCTAAACGAGAGCCATTTATACGATTGCAATGCTTTTGTCGGTACTCCGACATATTTGAGAGCGTTATGATATAATTTTTTTTTTTCGATAGTTTAGTATTTATTCCCGTTTTTACGTTCGAGAGCTATATGGGGGCGGAGAAGATCGAAAGCCAGCCAGAGAAATTCCTCTAGCTCGAGAAACGAATTTTTCAGAAATTAATATTTCTGCCGGTAGCGTGTCAATTAGAAATTTACTAAGCCAATTCATGAGCGCTGGCTGGTTAAAGCCAGTTCCGATAACAAGTATTCTTACCCACGGGTGCGAGCGAGAGCGAGACCGAATGAAAACATCAATATTTGGTAGGTAAGACGAGAGCTGCCTGATATTTCGTAGGCACGAGAAGACTTTTAAATTTCACCGTTTTCGAGAATTCGATAACTAGATCACTCATGCTTAGAAAGCCCGTTACGATCGTGAGCTAGCCCTGGCCCTTAGGGTGGGCTGAAGTCGTGAACTAAAATGCGATAATCCGATAGCGACGATGTCTTACCCGCTGGTTACTGTCGAGAGCTATTTAATTAATATTTCGCAGGTAAGCCGAGATTGCGCGAGAGATGTTTACTCTCTCGGCTCGAGAAATGTCAATTTTTTTTCCAATTCCGATATTTTTTCGCATGGTCTTTTGACAAGACTGCGAATTAATTCGAGAGTTGGGAATCGGCTTGATTCGTTAGCGAGATCGTTTGCTTTCTTACCGGGTGTTTACGTGCGAGAGCCTTTTAATTTTCACGGGTAAGGCGAGAACAGCACGAGAGATTGTGTTTCTCTCGGCACGGGAACAATACGCGAGAACAACAATATCGAGAGCTACTATCCGTCTACAGACAGAAATAATTTCGGTATCTTCATGCGAGGAATTTTTTTCTTTCGCCGATTATTCTCGGAAATTCCTTTTCCGCGTGCGCGACGAGATCTTACAATTTCTGTGTGCAGTATCGAGAGCTGAGGTCGGTTATCCTTGCTGTCGTGAACTAAGTCCTAAAGACCGAGAAATAATTTTATTTTTCCTCGATTGCCCTTGCAGTGGACGATGACGAAGCTGTATTCCAGCAACTCCAGGGCCCACCGGGTTAGTCGCCCCGTAGAGTTCTTCAAATTATGCAGCCACCGTAGGCTGCTATGGTTGGTCACAACCGTAAAGGAATAACCCTCGAGTTAACAACGAAATTTCCGTATTGCCTAGATCACAGCGAGACACTCTAGTTCCGTCACGGTGTACTTTTCCTCCGCGGCGTTCAAGGCTCGACTTGCGTATGCGATTACCCTTTCGTGACCGTTGATAACTTGCGTGAGCTTTGCGCCGAGGTCCACGCCACAGTCGTCGGTCTGTAGCGTGAACGGGAGCGAGAAATCGGGGCAGGCGAGTGTAGGTGCACTCATCAGCAGCCGTTTCAGTGTATCGAGAGCTTGTTGTTGTTCGAGGTCCCACGTCCATGTGTGTCCATTCTTCGTGAGCCGCGTCAGTGGTTCTGCCACTGTGGCAAAGTCCGGTAAGAAGCGCCGATACTAGGAGGCCATGCCTAGAACCTTTGGACGGGAGCCTTTTCTCAGGGTTGTTGACGAGAAAACCCAGTTAGCGGACCTGTGGACGGCAAAATTCGCTTTTCTCGCGATTAATGGCCAGTCCGGCCATCGAGATCTGATAAATAGAATTTTTGTTTACTGTTAATGAGAAGAAGAAAATTTGTTTAGTTTACTAGTTACAGTGGTTTCAGCAGATAGTAAAAAAAAAAAATAATAATATTCATCACGAGAGCGCGAATGTAATAAACAAATGTGTCTACGGGAGAACCCGAAGGAAGAGGGAACAGGGACAAGTGACAAAAAAGTAGTAGTAAGCTGACTGAGGGGTCGAGCAGGTGCAAGCGCGCAATAGTGACCTGGAATTGAAGACGACTGCCAGGGATGGCTCCCCGTATTAGTGCGTAAGTCTTTCCGCGAGCAGTGGCGTGGTCGGAGTCCCGTCCATGTGTCCACAACGCCCGGTGCAGATGGGGGCAAGATGCGAGTTTTACCGTGAGCAGTGGTGTGGTCGGTGCTGGATAGAAGTCTGAGCATCGGCTATGTGTCCACACCGCCCGGCACGCGGGGAGGAGTCCTTCCGGTTATGTGATCGACAGCATGCTGGACTGAACCGCGAGCAGTGGCGTGATCGGTGTCGGACGGCAGTCCGAGCACAGATCGTGTGTCCACAACGCCCGGTGGGGATAGGGCGACATACAAAAGAAGGAGATTGTGCGGATACGCAAAAAATGTTGTGGACTACGAGATGTACTTGTCAAAGCGAACACGATGTATAATGTTGTCTCAAATAAACTAGTGTAACCGAATGTCTTGTTTTCATGAGCCACCAAAAAACAAATCCCACCTTCGCCAGAGAGGATACGACCGGCTGTGCCTTGACGCTACCGCGGGACCGAAGTGGGGTCAGCGGGCGGCGGATTGGTTAGGCACAAATAATGTCATCCAAGTATACGAAAACGTGCGGATACATTTCCGCGTCGATAAGCCGATCCAGCATACGCTGGAACGTTGCGGGAGGGTTCGTGAGACCGTATGGCATCCGCTTAAATTGAAATAAGACTCTGCCTCGTACTACGAATGCGGTAACTTCACGAGAGTCAGGGTCCATGGGGACCCGCCAATACGCCTGCCTCAAATGGAGAATAGCCGCCATGTTGGGGATGGGGTAAGCATCCTTCTTCGTGACTGCGTTAACCTTTCTTTAGTCTATACAAAAATGATATTTTCCTTTTGGCTTCTTAATCATGACAACGGGACTCGCCCAATCGCTTTGCGAAGGCTCCATAACATCTGTCGTGAGCATCCGATCTACTTCAGCCCACATGACGTCACGGATGATCGGATTAACGGTATACGGCCTCTGCTTGATCGGCAGACTATTTCCCATGTCGATCTTGTGAGCGACGCTTGAGGTGACCGCCGACTCGGCGGAAACTTTCGGCACGTGAGCTTCGAGAAATTCGCCCAAGCGTTTTACCTCGTCGGTATCGGCAGTGCGGAGACCGCAGCACATGGAAATGTGCAGCACGCCTTCCTCGGGAGCAAACGTGTAGTGCTTCTCCGGAACGTCGCGGAAATGCCACGACTCCGCAAAGAAGTCGACTACCACTTTTGCGGCACGTAGGTAATCCAATCCGAGGATAAGATCTACCGAGAGCGAATGTAAGTAGTAGGCGAGAGCGTTGGTTTGACGACCTTTCAGGAGCGCCGGGAACTCCGAGGCGGTTTCCACGGTATTTACCTGACTGTTCGCGACCCCCACGCGACGTGGCGGTACCCGCACGGTTTGTATGCCGAGATCGCTTAGGTACTCCACCAAGCCGGGACCTATGAAGGTTCTGGTAGCACCAGAGTCCACGAGAGCTTTTACGCGTCGACCGTAAATGTCTATTTCGACACGAAATGCGATAACGCCCGAGTCCGGGGCTGCGTTAACTATCACGTCTTCGCCTGGAGTATCTACTCCTTGCTCTGACGTGTCGAGATCAGTGTCTTCTGTCGATAGCGGCCTCAATCCGTTTTTACGACCGGTAGCATGTCGGCGAGACTTCAGCACACGAGAGCTTGGCGAAGTCTGAGGCGCGGGAGGCTTGCTCACGCGCCCTTCTGTGCATTTCCCTGGTTGCAGAAGGTGCAACGCGCCGTACTCATGCCCGAAAGCCCACAGCGATAGCAGAAAAAACGTCGGGGTTCCGAGCATTCTCTATGGCAGTGTCCTGACTGACAGCAGTTCCAGCAGTTGAAGGCACGCTTGACGCTCGGTAGCACTGCCTCGAGCAGATCGTGATCGGGGTCGTCATCCCCGGTCGAGAACTGATCGTCGCTGGCGACGTCGAAATCGTGCACGGTCCGTAGGTCGGCACGTCGAGAGAGCCTTTGCGGCGCAGGCGGGCTCCGACAGGCAAACCCTGGGCAGAGGCATGCCTCTGGCCTAGGTGGCGGTCGTCGATTCCCTACGCTCTTCAGGATTTGGTCCTGTCGAGCGGCGGCGCGTTCTAGTTCGCGCATCGTCAGGCGATCGTGCAGCGGGATCACCAGACAGTAAGTCGGGAGCATGTTCCGGTGTGCGTACCGGACGCGTTCCCCATCGATTCATGGTGGACTAAGACGGGAGAATAGCCCGTTGATGCAGCCCAGAAATTCGAGAGCGGACTCGCGTTCGCCCTGGGTCCTCCACGAGATCTCCTCGCGAAGCGCGATTTGGTAATCGGGATCCGAGAATCGTTCCCTCAGCGCGGCCTTGGCGGCCGACCAGTCCGTTAGCAGAGCGCGAGCTTCCCGATACCACGTTCGGGCTATGCCTTTGAAGCAAAACGAGAGCGTTCGGATGAGATCCTCATCCTGAACAGGTACTATAGCGCGACCCTCGTTTACGATGGAAATGAAGTCTTCCACGTCTTCATCGGGTCGAACCGAGAAGGAGAGGCCCCTCGGCGGACCTCCTGGAGTACGCGGTGCGGAGACAGGAATCTCCGCCGCCGTCGTGTGAGCCTATCCTCATCAGAGGACGTGAACTCCTCGCGTAGGGGTTGTACCTTACGACGTGTCGAGCCGGGAGTACCCTTGGTGTGACCGGGGTTTACCGATAGCTGCCAACGGGTGTCGTCGGGGAGGGGAGTATCCGTCCTCACGTCGGTAGAACTAGGACGCTGGGGTGGGGGGCCCTTTCAACTTCTGACACTTGTTTGTTAGATTTCGGGAACTGTTTTCAATAACCGTCGAGGCTTGAAACAATACCCTGATGACCGGTAGGGTCACCCGCGTATGACAACTCTAGGAGCGTCACGGACGGGGAACGAGATCGCGACGTTTCAAACTCAAAATTGCCCGAGGGGAACGTTCGCGAACATCTATTGTCTTGGCCTAAGCTTGACAATAGAGCGATAACCTTGCTGTCACCTCGAGGTGACCGCTTCAGGAGAGTCACCGATGGGTGAAATCATGAGAGGAGAAAATTTTAAATTTTCTCGTTGGGAGCATTTTCGATATCTTGCAGTTATCCGCAATTCGAGAACTAGATGCAGAAGAGTGCGTCGGAATTATTTTAGATTTCGAGAACGACACCTGATCGATGACCGATCGCTGAAATGACACTGGTTGGGTCGCGATTGACGAAGAATCCTCATAATCGGGAACACGAATGGATAACGAGAAGTTCTCAGGAGCACCTCTTCGCGAACAAAAAAAAAAACGATCGAGAGCATACGGTAACCCACTATTTGCTGGCGAACCCCACGTTGGGTGCAATTTGTAATGTATTCTTTTTTTCTTAACTCGACGTCGATAAGCAAAATCCGAGAACGAACTAATCATCGAGAACCAACCTATGTTACCTTCGACCGTCTACCCTTCGTTCATGCATCCGCAAGCCAGACGGGCGCCAGCCAATTCTTGTTTCACCGGGAATTGACGAGCCGGTATAAACTGGGAGTTGGGGTGGAACAGGCCCAACTCCACCAAAAACGAGAGCTCTGACGGAACCTATCAGATGGCGATAGCTTAACGGATCCTATGGATTTTTGGGGGTGCGTGAAATCGAGAAACGCAACCGCAGGTGCTGATCCTTGGGGTCGCGTAAAATCAGAAACCGCAACTGGATGCACGAACGGGGGCGGACGGTAATGAAAATGCACGGCCGCTCCGGCTGCTAGGTTACGGTAGAGAGGGTCGCGGAGCAAGCGTCGGGCAAATAGAGCGCGAGACAGAAAACAGCTAATCGGGAACGTAACAGATCGAAATCCCTTCACCCACTAATAAATTGGGAGCCCTCACTGTAGCTGGTGCAGCTATTCCGTGAACGTCGAGAACCGTATCCAGGGGACACTCAGGTGGGCACTGCACTAGGGCACAGTACTACACCTCTGGAACACTTACAGAAAATCCATAGGACTTTCTGAATGTCGCGAGAACAACGCGAGAACTATACGAGAACTATACGAAAGCTATACAAGCGAGAACTGTCTATACCGTATCGAAACGCGGCCAGAAAAACTATCAACAAATAGCACGGGAGCGCGAGCCAGCTCGTGACACCTTCGTCGGTGCCCCGAGATAGACTAATTTGACAATAGTTAACTTCGGGAGCAAATCATTCTGATTGGTCGAGATCCTTATAGCCGATAACTCTCCCTTTCCTTCGAGTCGTCACTTTAAACCAAATCGAGAGCGTTCTTTAACGAATCGGTACGTAACATAACTGGAGATCCTCCACAGCCGCTTCCCCAGGGCATTGGGCGACAGCTGGGCACCACATCCTTAACTAGGGCAGGAGGTTCCTCTCCTGCACTTAACTTTATCAAAACCGTAACCTCCGCCCGCTCTACAGCCCTTTGCCCATCTCCAGCGGGGTGCCTATAACTCAGCCGGGCTTCTGCCGGTCCATGGAGACGTCTCCGTCGGATACTCTTCTCTGCCGGGCAACTCGGTATCTCGAGACTATCTCCCCTCGGCAGTTTCAAGCACCTCGACCTGCACTAACTATAACAAAATCGTCCGAGAGCCTTGACAAAACTGTACTAACCAACCCGAGAGCGTAGTTTCTGAACAGGGTGGCGACCCGAAGGGAGCCAGAAACGAGAACGTGATCCCCATCGATAGCCGGAGTCGCCTTGTGAACGTGATAAGAAAAATCACGTCACAAAATATATAAATATAAATATATAAACTATTCCGAAGCACACATATATGTACACCCTACACGCGCGCTCCACATGATGTTTTGTTTTATTTTTCCATGAATTCCAGGAAGCTGTAAAGTTAAGTTATCAATTATTTGTTAATTTAAATAAATAGGCTTCGATGTATGAAAAAATAAA
>JARQSV010002696.1:0-12957 GCA_030142285.1 Calameuta idolon | reverse complement strand
CACAATTACACTGCACCATCCATAATCCACGACCGGCGACTGTAGTCTCTAATACCGGCAAACTAATTTTGTTCCTCCAGATTCAAGATCAGTTGCCAATAGACCACAATATTGTAATCGCCTAGGGACTTTTGGCGACAAGCGCGCCACCGACGATAACCACGCGACCAATAGGACGAAAGGAAGAGTCTGTTGTCCCATCAAGCTCCGGAGTACGACTCAGGGATAGTAGCCTGTACAGGTATACATGTTCGGCCGAACATTGGCCGATAATCGACAAACCAACAATTGGCAAAATAATGTTAGGCCGAACATTGGCCGATAATAAGGATATCGACCGTCGGTGTACTGACATTAGCCCGATTATCGGCCGCTTCCTTTCGATTGGCAAAACCTACATGGGTATAAGTTAAGATATGGATTAAGTGTTACAAATTATTGTTATATTCTATTTCAAATTTATATTGGGATGTTTAAAAATTAAAAATTAAATTGATTTATTATTTTGTAAGTTTTAGTTAATAAGTTTATTTTTTCTTCGTAAGCCGGACCTACAAACAGGGAATTCTATTTCCCTCTGCAGGGTTACAATGTAAATGGGGAAACCCATGAAGATTTGTAATGTAATATTTTTAATTACTCTGGTCAATAAATAAATAAATAAATAAAATATATTTACATACCTTTCATTCTGCATTCCAATGCCAATGCATACAATAATAAGGAGCTTTATCGAAAAAAGCGACAGGCGCTCGAAATTCGGTAAAAGTATTGTCCAAACTATTTTTTGTTTTCCACATTTCGTACTTTGTATTTTCCACCAGTTTGGACAAGACTTTTCGGGAATTTCGAGCGCCTGTCGCCTTTTTCGATAAAGCTCCTTATATTATTGTCCTTCCCGCGTTGTCAAGGAACGCCTATAACAATTCGATTGACGAGAGTGTCGAATCGAACTCTACGGTGACTTTTTTGTCTGAAGTGCACACCTTCAAAAAAGGATTATATTATGCCAACAGCCCGATCTCCCACGTACCTTTCGAAAATAAGTTCTAAAATATTATTACACCGATTCTATCCTACATTTTATGTCGGATTCAATTTCATTATGACGCCGGAGGGAATAGTAGTGCTTTTAGATAGTTGAAGCACAATATATTTTAGAATAGGTTATACAACGCATGTAAAACCACATAACATATGAAAAATTCTAAATATTTTAATCGATACTGTAACATGATATTTTAAAATAATTCTGTTAGTTTAGCACCCTAGCAATTGCTTGATGTGTGAAAAATCACGTATAGTAGTTGTGCAAGTATTTTATCACGATGTAAAGTAATTGATAAGGGCGTGCAAATTTTCGAGAATTTCGTATATTCGGTTTTGAGTTGAATCGAATTATAAGATTCGAAAAAAAGTTTCCTCTATGACGAAGCAGTGACCCAATTCGATTTGCATGTTTGTTTTAAAGCTTTTCCTGCTGACCATGAATAAGCAAGGAATTACTATCCTGAATAGAACGTTCTAATAGAACCTTGCATTAGAAGTAAAATACTATGTTTTTATGGAAATTAAAAATATCAAATTCATATCAGATTTAAGCTACTCCTACATTTTTCAACAAATTGAATACCAAGCAACTTGCAGTACTAATCCAGTCATGTGCCGAATTTCAGCATATTAGATACAGGATTACCTGATTACTACTACCACGAACATATTTACCATATTAAAAAAAAACCTTTAAAGCAAACAAAAAACCGAAATTCGATTTAAAATTCGAATATTTTTTAAAAATGAATATTAAATACAAATTTAATATTCAATTCTGAAGGCGAATATTTCAATCAAATTAATATCAATAAAATCGAATATCAAAATTCGATTCAATTCGACCACTACTAGCAATTCACAAAATTTTCTTACCGTGAGAAAGAAATCCTTGTACACTAGCAAGCGCGGTATTGGTTCATATGAGTATGGATCGATTTTTACGAAGACAATGCTGTGTTCAGCGTCCTGATGTATCACCTCGCACCACATTTCCGACGGTGGGGTTTCCTTTACGTGAGCGAAGATGTGGTCGATCAAAAATTGCATCGGATCGTCGTCAACAGCTCCAAAACTTCCCTCCGTCTGCAACAAACGGATTTACGCATTTACAAATGAAAACAAAGAGAATGTTCACATGATGTGACAGTGAAAATGAAGTTAACATAATATGTTATTTATATCATAATATAACATAATCTTCATATTACGAAGACAGCAGACATGGGTTGTATGTAAATTATCTCACCAGACTACAGACTGACGAGCTTCCGACGCTCGTTTCCATGAGATGATCGGCAAAGTCAAATGTATCGTGCTGACTGCCATCTTCTTTACGAAGATCGTTGTCTTCCTATAAAAATAATAGTTCATATACGATGAAAAATATTTTGAATTAATACAATTCAAGAAATATTTGTATGCATAATGAATATTGATAAAACCTCATGTATGTTACTATTTATAGAAATTCTAATGATTATCGATAAACCGCACTCTCGATTCTTCTACTAAACCATACGATTTTTATCGAATACGTAGCATATGAAGGATAGGTGGAAAAGAAGGTGTGTAACAAAATACAGTTTATACAGTCCCAGACAAAAGGTACTGAAATTTGAAATAGATGAAATTCTCTGTTTTACGTAGGTGAAATATGCACCGCAGGCACTGGTATGTTGTAAAACACTACAATAACGTTAATAAACATGTTTTTGACTCTATAAATTAATATATTAGTGAATTTTGCTCATTTTGTGATGGACGACAGAAAAATTCTGGACATGAATTCGACCTAGATCGAACTGTGAAAAAAACTCATTGTTTACATTGTACATATTTCAAATATACCAGGCATCAAATGATAATTGAAATTGCATAAGATATATAATTAACCATGATTGATGTCATATTTTCACTTATAGCACTGTTTACAAGTCAAAATAATATGTCAAAAATCATGTATCAATCACGAGAACTGTGTATTGCCTGGTATTACGCTGATTTGTTATTTTACGTTGATACGTTGTTATTTTACGTGCGACGGGGTGAGAAAGCATGTTCGAGCTGTTCTCTCGCACATCCTTGTCCACATCGCACTCTCTCTCTCTCTCTCTCTCCCTCATTCTATTCCAAGCCGTGCTCTGTCCTATTGAAAAATATTTTCTGAACGGGGCTCAGCGATTTAGTATTCATAGGTGAACGGCAGGACAATCAAACGTAACGTTTAGGTATATTGAGAGGATAGACAGACGCGATCACTGCTAACAAATGAAATGCCAGTAGAAAAAGTAGAACGGTGGAAAGGCTTATTAGTAATGGACGCGATTAGCTCAAAGCTATAATTGTAAAAATGTAAATAAAGCGAAAAAAGCCACAAGTGAAATCGTATCAAACTCGAAATTCAAGTCACAAGAGGATAAAAATGATATTACTCAACCGGAGTTCATTTACGGACGTCGCGTTGTCGAATTATCCGTTCACGCGGCACGATTACGAATTCAAGCCTGTTGTGTCTTCGTTCGCCGCTGACAGGCAAATGGGCCATCGTACGGAACTGAAAACACAATTATTTGGCGGATTGGACTTAACATAACCGATTTCCAACTGGGCGGCACGAGGCGCAACACCATTGAATCTTCCCGGCTACACCTGGCCCGACACAAGGAAACATCGACGACATTTGTAACGACTATTTTTACGTTCATATAATACTTTATCTAGCGTGCGTGCGTTTTTAGCGATTATTTTTATAATTTTGTTTAAAAGCGTTTATCCGGATCGTATACCTCGTACTTAGCAGTTATCGAATCCATCGCGGATTATTATTTGAAATAGCTAAAGCTCTCTCTATTTTTTGTTAAATTGTTTATCTTTATTGTTTGAATAAAGTTATAGTGTTATAATTACAATACATTGGCGCCCAACAAAGAAGCAAGAATTAACAGAAAATTAGCACTTTCATAAGTAATAGATGTTGGTTCAGAAGTCACCGGGATTTCAAACTCGTAAACAAAATAAAAATAAAAAAGGTGATATGGCACAGTCGAATTATGGCACGAAATTCGTCTTTTAAGAGAGGAATTAGAAGAACTCCGAAGAGAATTGAATACGCAACGGGTAAAGACCTTCGGAATCGGAAGACCGCAGCACAACAGCAATCGTGGGGTTAATAGATCGCTTGAGGCAAGCTCGGATAAAAATTCCATCTCCGAAATTTTCCGATAACAATCCGGGGGGATTTATTAAAGAGTTTGAGAGTTATTGTAAATTTAAGGGCCTTCGGGAGGAATATAAGCTAATGGTAGTCGAGACGTTATTAACAGGACAGGCTAAAGCATGGTTCGTGGCTAATCGTGATAGTTTCCTTGACTTCGAACATTTCCGATTTAATTTTTTGGAAGAATTCAATTCTCTTGCTGCACGTATTCGTACACGTAAACGGTGGGAGGACAAACCATACACACAAGCCGAGATGACAATGTTGGATTATTATTATAACCAGGTGCGTGAGGCACAATACATCGAATCGCGTATGTCTACATACGAGCTCAATTATCGTATCGCTCAACAATTGCTGGCAAGAGTCTCGCAATTATTATCTGCTGTAGATTTTAATAAAGTATCCCTCGTGACACAATCGTTGGAACAAATTGATAGCGTACGGGATGTATATTCAGAGAGGCGATTACCAAGAAGGGTCGACAATCCGAATGTCACATCAGATACGTACAGACAAATTAATAGAATTGCTATGGTTAAAAATAATAGAGAAAATTAAGGTCAGCAAGGCAACCGAAGAGTGTATAATTACGGGCAGAATCAACAAAATAGAAGAGAGCCATATTTCAGACGTCAATATAATAGGTCTCAACCGAATCAAAATGCCGCAAATATAACTCTTCCTGATGTCCGTGTGCCCTCGCCAAATTATCAGGCAAATAATAGTCCTCAAACAACTGAAATTCAAAATCCTAACAATAGGTCTTTAAACTAGGAAGAGGCGCGATGAATATTGACCCGCCATCGTGTCAAAATCCATACGACTTTGCTCATGAGTTGCTTGAAGATTCTAATGATCAAAATGCTTCCAAAGGTCAAAGTAAAGAGTCCAGTTTTCAGTCACGTTTAAAGATAAATGTTATTGTACTCGCAAAGAAATGTATCGGCTTACTAGATAGCGGCAGCCAAGTGACGTGTATTTCCGATGATTTCTATAGGAGTATAACGCATAACACTACTCTTCCGGAGTTACCTGTGATTAAAATAAGGATATTATCAGCAGTAGGGAAAAGAGCCACTACAGTAAAGAAACAGGTTGTGTTGCCTTTTAAGATTGGTGAAATGTTTTTTGATTATGTGTTTTTAGTAATTCCCAATTTGACGACGCCATTAATCTTTGACAATGATTGGCTTCTAACGTACAAGCGATAATTGACTGGGGTAGGTTATCATTGTCCATACATGGGAATCTAATAGACCGCAACTTGCACACGTGGGGTGATAAATCTGCCGAAAGGTTAAATACATCGCGAGCTAGTAATATTATGTATATTTCAATCGTTAATGAAACTTTGCGCGCAAACGGTGCAAATCATCGTGTGTCTAGCGAAAAGGAAGGCAAAATTGATAGCATTAATATAGTACATATGACGCGAGAGCCTACGGCTCTACAGAAAAATATAACAAAGTCCATGTCGCAGAACGTGCATAATGATAAACCTGAAAATGATGGCGTTGCGGTAGGGATGAAGTGTAAAAAGTTGATCAACATATGTTGATACGACAATGTTCCAAAGCGCCACACGAACCCAGCAATATTTGAACGGGCGAGTAGGTGAGAACTAAGTAACTTACAAGCAGATAGTTCGTCGCAAGGATGCGTATTACAAAATGGATTGAAAGAAAATGTCGTAGATGAGGTTTGAGCAGAAATACCATCTATCGCGCGAAAGCTCACGGGTGTCAGCGACGCCGGGAGAGAATCTTTCGTAAGGATAGTGATGAAGCACCGCAATGTATTTTCTGATAAGCCCGGACATATTACGCATTATCAGCATGTTATTAAATTAAAGCAGAGAAGTCCTTTCTTCAAGCGATCTTATCCGGTACTATTTTCGCAAAGGCCTGCAGTGGAAAAGGAATTAGAGGAGATGCTTGCTGTCGGGATAATAGAAAGATCGCAAAGTCTGTATTGTAGTCCACTTAGAGTTGTGCAAAAGAAAGATGGCCGCAGGAGATTATGTTTAGATGCGAGATGGTTAAATCAGGCTATCGAGGGGGACAATGAGTCACCACCGCCGATAAATGAAATCATGCAGTACTATCACGGCGTGAACACTATGTCGAGTGTCGACCTAACACACGGTTATTGGCAAGTGCCTCTTTCTCCGGAAACTGAACATTATACTGCTTTCCTATACGGTACTTCTTTATACCAATTTTGTCGCGTGCCGTTTGGACTAAAGACCGTGGGCAATGGTTTCATCCGAGCATGGAATTTAGTTTTAGGAAATGATTTTAGTAATTTTATGATTTGTTATTGTTGTCTAAAAATTTTAGTGAACATCTGTGTCACCTAGACTTATTGTTATCTCGTCTAATGCATTATAACTTTACAATACGATTATCGAAGGCTCGATTTTGTCAACAGCAGATACCATTGTTAGGGTATATCCAAACCCAGAACGTTTGAAAATCATTGTTAACTTACTTTCCTAGGTACTTGCAATTATTACCGTCAGTTTAGCTTACATTACGCGAAATATGTAGATCGATTTCGAAACCTTTTGCGGAAGGATGACGAGTGAGTATGGACCGCGGAACATAGCCACAACTTCCAAGAAATGATATAGTCTTTTCTGAAATATGTTACATTGAGTCATGTCAATCCAGAGTTTCCGTCTAGATTGGAAACCGGTGCAAGTGATTATGGATTCAGCGGAATATTAACACAGGTAGACACGCAGGGAAATAAGCGGATAATATCAGTAGTTAGTCGATGTCTCAAACCTGCAGAAACTCGATATACGACAACCGAAAAGAGTTACTAGCTATTCTTTACTCTGTAACGAAATACAGATCTTACCTTAATGGGAAATCATTTTTATATAAGCACAGATCATCGCTGTTTAACATTCTTGGATAGTTAAATCTTTACAAGTGCACAGTTGTCCAGATGAAGTTTGCTCTTACAACAATATTCATTTGATGTCGAATACTTTAGAGGCGTAGACAATGTCGCGGCCGATTTCCACAGCACAAACGAGAAAGCCCGACCAACGAACGAAAGAACCGAACAACGAAGAACAAACAGCGAAAACCGAAAGCACTCGTGGGTAAACCGTAATCGAGGAACAAGTTGCCCAAAGTAGAAAAACATTTTTGGACGTAGACTTATTTTTTTCCAATTATGAAATTTCGACATCCAGCACTCCATCCAAAACTAGACAACTTTTCATGTTTCTATTCGTTCGATGCTCTCGCTGAGACGAATGAAAAGGCGATAACTTTTCTAGAGAAAATCGAATTGATCCCCTCGTGAACATCAATTCCTCCGGTTTGTTGTGAAGTTCCCATGACCGTCGAAAATAATGCGAAACAAAAATTGGGATGGGTTTGGCGTTGTTCGCCAAGGGGATACAAAAAAGGCTCAAGACAATGCCGAGGTCTTGAAAATCCTGCGACTGGGACATTTTTTGATGGCCAGTTCTGTCGTATACAGATTTGCGAGGTTCTCGTCATCATCATTTGTTTCGTCACAAAGATGACGGTATCAAGATGTTGGGATCACTCGACGAATTGGCGTAGGCACAACGAAGGCGACGTTCTCAGTAGATCTACTGTAGTTGACTACTACAATTATTACTGTCGAGAGATTGTTGAGGTCGTTGTGTCTCACGCTGAGGTCCGTCTGGGAGGCGAGGGTAAAACAGTTCAAGTGGATGAAACATTCTTGACAAAGAGGAAATACCATCGTGGCCGCATGTCTGAACAAATGGCGATAACGATACTGGGGCTATTTTGCAAAGAGGATAAGGTCGTTCACTTCTTTAAAGTAAATGATAAGAGTAAAGAGGCATTATGGCCGTACATTAAGAAGTACGTCGACGAGAAAACTTCCTGAATTTATACGAACAGCGCGAAACAGTACATCGGCATCGAAAAAATGTTGAATAACGACACTGTCCATCTCCAAACGAATCACAGCAAGGAGAAATCCATCAGCACGAGTGATCCAATCAATACCATCAATGATCTGGAGAATCACAATAAATTATTGAAGCGTGCAAACTGCTACACCAGTATATGGCACTCTATCAGGACGGGAAACGCAGATTTGAAAACACGTACGGGCAAGATCTCGGTTCGCAAATAATGGAATTTCTCATGGACATGAAGAAGGTGCATCCCGGCGTGGTGAACGGCGAAAGATCTGAGTCACTTTCTTTGAAGGGCATCGACCCTCCAACTGTAGAGAACCAAGCTCTGGAGGAATTAATTCCATCTAAGCGACAACACTTTTCGTTAATTGACGAAGAGATTGAAGCTACTCAGGATGGGGATTCCTCAGATGCCGAATACGATCCCAAAAACAAGAATGCGTTCCAAACACACATACACGTGGTTTGGAGTCGCGAAATACTGGGGAAGCGAGACGCGCGCGCGCGCACACACAAGGAATACTAATAAACCGTACCTCCATGTGTTGCATTCTGAGAAAAGCTAAAACAGTCTAATTTGGTCTGTAACGAAATATTCGTGAAAGCTCCTGTATCTCCTGAAGGAGACCACAGTCGCAAATTTATTTCGGTGTAAATATAAAGAATCCACGTTCAAATTTTTACACCCCGGAAATCGTAATCCCCCCCGTTCTCGCTGAACAATTGTGGTGTGTGTCATGTAAGGAAGTACTTTCTTTACAATATATAGAAAAAGGAACCTGCAGAGGGTTAGACTCGATACTAATAGTGAAATCTCACAAATGTTTGCTTATAAATTCGGTGACTACAGGCAAGCAGCACAACTGGGGAGAACGACGCTTATCTCGCTTTGACGTCAGTAGAAAAGCAGCAATCGATGAGTTCTCCTGTTCTCGAAACAATTGATGTAATTATAAATTGCTCAATGTGTTTCAGGATAAAATCGCTGACATAAAAAGCTTCCTCTATGAGAAAGCGAATGAAAGAAAATATATTTAAAACATTTAATGCAAAACTGTATCAATGAATAATATTCTTTTCAAGCGCATTACTTGTTTTTTTTATAGACATCCTTTATCCTAAATGCTTGTATATGAATATTATTAGTTCGTTATTGCTATTTGTTCACATAGGCCAAACAATCTTCGTTCCGGTTTCATAATACCACCAGTGAAGAAAAGTGAATGTTATGAAGACAGCTCTGAAGGTGTAGAAACGCCGATAACATTCGATCATGTAAGCATTATGGCTTCTTTCGACATGGGCTGGAGTACAAGAGGCACTGGAAGGAACTACGATAGTTTGAATGGATTCGAAGCAATTATCGGCAGCATGTCGGGCTCATTTTGGATTATTCAACTCGCAACAGAAAATGTAAAAAATGCGAAAATGGAAACAATCCAGCTAATCAAGATCATCGACTAAATTTTTGGGGAACTGCAAAAGCAATGGAAAGCACAGTCCTTATTGGCGATGACGACAGCTCAACCATCGCAGCTTGCCGTACTGTCAGCTCCCATACAACTGTAAAGCACTCGGATATAAATCATCTGAAGGTGTCAAGAAAGAGCTATATAAAATCGAAAAAAGTTACCGAGAGCTAAAATAAGATGATATACCATATGTATCTTCACCGATGCTTCACATATGCTTTGGCTCAAAATAAAAGAAATAGTACCGCTTTAGCGGATGCCATTCGATGTATCCCGTATCATGCATTCAATAACCACAGCAAATGTGGTTCTTGGTGTGGATATGTTAAGGACAGACAGAATTATGATCATTGAATAATCCCTGGCGATTTTCGTGATCCCCAGCTATTTGAAAGTTCGAGGAAGATCTTCGATAAATTAGCTTCAAACGCACAAAAGTTTTCAGCGTGTGCCTCGAGTAACGCGAATGAAAACCTCAATGCTATCATGGCAAGCAAGGCCCCAAAATCACGTTGCTATAGTTTGTCGGAGTCAGCCGACTTTCGGTTCGCTTGTGCTGTTGACTAGATGAACATAGGAGAGAAATACACTAAGAAAAAGTGGCTACATTTCTTGGCTTGTCTCCTGGAAAATTTCATTCGCGGCAAATTTCCAAAATTGATCGGAATGTTACGTGTCGGCGGCGATTCATCCGAAGTCAAGCATTTAAAAAAAAACGTCTTGCTCTAAAAAAGATCAGAGCTGCCTTACGGCATAAGATCGCAAATCGCGAAGGCGTAACTTACGAAAGTAACTGTACCCTTCTTAGTGCACGTGCGGTGCAAGATGATCCACGACCTGAGAATTCTGATATTAAGGAAGAAGACAGTGACGAAATGGCTCCCATTGTTCTAGTTGATCTAGAGACTTCGGGTTCGAAATCGTTTGCAAAATACGTAAACCCAACTCGACAAATATCGCTGTCTGCTACTGGCGCCAATGGCCTGACAAATCACTTCGAAGATCTTATATACCATGGAGTACAAGTCTCATCTGTTCCTCTCAGAGTTGCGTTAGGAGATTTTATTCATTGGTTGACGTCATTTAGAAGAAAATGTTACATAGCGACGCATAACCTCTGCTTTGACGGCCCCAAGATCTACAAAGCAATCACGTCATGCTCTTTACAGATCGATTTATCGGAAGTTGTTCACGGTTTCATCGACACGTTATCCATCATAAGAAAAAATACCGGTCGAAAGGGCAAAGACGAATGTGCAATCACAGGATTGGCACAGTGGTTGAACATCCCGAACGCTGGCGTTCATAACGCTATAAACGTTGTACAGATCTTGCGTAAAATTCTTTACAAAATTGAAATTTCAAAAAATATTCTCATAAACAGTGCAAAGGATTATTGTGAGCATTTTCAGAAATGGGACGATGATAATCGTATAAGAAATGCTCTTCCGACTTTGGACCAACTAATAGGGGTTCTAGGTAAGAATCTTCTAAAAAAAAATGGCAAAATCTTCGATAACCGCTGAGAGCCTCAAGTAAACTTATAGTGCCTCTGGTGAAACTGGCGTAACTGAGCTACTAGGACACAAAATAGACGGAAAACCGGTGGTAACGAGTCATAAACTCTCACTCAAAAAAAATTTGTGATTGGCTCCAACAAAATTAAAATAAGAAATCACAAAAGAAAATTCTCAAATCCTATTTTGGCAATTAAATTTCAATGGACGTCGATGTTATGTGATCTCTTGATTGTACTTGGCGGGTCCGTGCGTATCTTGATATAAATTTGATACGAAACCAGTGTCAATTTTCTATACAGAGCATATTAAACTATAACACGTCAAAAATAATCACGGTAAAAGCTTAATAATAAACATATAGTATTAGAATACTATTAGTACGTACAAAGTAAGTACTTTGGAATTCCTGGCACGGACCCGCCAAGTAATACTCGATAAGGAATCACCTAAAGTGTTATTAATTATTAAATCACCATTAAATCATAATTAAATGCGGGAAGCAGTGGTAATGTAAAAGAGCAGCGAAAACGTTATAGGAAATTTTTGAAATACAATTAAAATGATGGGCCAGTGCTAGATTATATGTATAATAGGCAGATATACCGTATATTCCATTCCAAGTAGGACACCTGAAGTTGCCGTGATCGAAAACGAGTAATAATAATCGCATCTGCCGAACGTATGTAAATTAAGACTTTAAAAATTATAATTATATAACTAGGTATACTACGAAAAAACTAGCTAATTATTCTTTTTTCTTTTTATATATTGTATGCACAAATTATATACGTTTTTCCTTTTATAAATACCATTCATAACCCATTCCACTACACGTATCACCCATACCGATCACATACAAAAATAATAAAATTAAATATACAATATCGCTTATCTGGTTTGTTTTCCGAGTAGGCGTTGAATTTGATGAAACCAAATTATGGATTTATGCAGAACGTTTCGCTTCGTTGATTTGTCCGGTATTCCTTTTGGATATTGATATTCGGCACGTCGTTTAGATAGGTCTTTACAGGTGGAATATATTTTATATCCAAAAAATAAAAGAGCCCTTTCTATTTGCCTTTTCAGAGCTACCCTGCATTTAGCAATAAGAAAAGAGTACGAGTAAATATTACTGATTTTACTTTAATAAGTTTAAATGATTACCTTATCAAAATTTAACAGGTTGCCTGGTGACGTCCGCTCTCGCTGGCAGTCCGAGATAGAAAGGGACAACACCAGGCAATAAATGGCCAAATTTTAAGAACTATACTGATTATTAGGAGTAGCTTTTGAAGCTATCCCAGAGATGTCGTTACTATTTACATTTACTCATTACACGTATTTTCCTTCTGTATGGTAAGAAGTCTTGACTCGTTTTCTATCACGGCAACTTCAGATGTCCTACTTGGGATGGGACATACGGTATAGTGATTTATGTACTTGGCATTAATAATATGATTTCAATACTTTTTGTTAGAGGAATTCACGGCAGCTATACTTCGCGTAGTTTTTTACACGTAAGTGTTTTTTGGGGTTTTTGTTACCGGGCAGAAACCCCCTTTTCTGGGTTCATATCGGTCTTATACTTTTTTATCTATGTTGTAACAATAGTGTTACCATGAACTCCTCCCCGCCTCCTGGCTCGAGGGCACCACCGGCCTTCAGTATTGCGCCTTGTGTTTACTATTGTTTATTGCGTATATTTAGTGTTAGGTATATTGTACTTACAAGGAAACCTTGGTAGGTGTCCGC
>JARQSV010002694.1:0-13703 GCA_030142285.1 Calameuta idolon | reverse complement strand
TGCATTTGATGCCTCTATCCTTTCTTGTCTATTTTTACATTCAACAGATAGTAAGTGTACTTTTGACATTAGATAAGTATCCGTATCTGCCATGCAGCATTCATATTCCTATTGGCTTCATTAAAAATCTTAAACGAATGTTTAAAGTAATTATTGATAATATTAAATTTCTTTTATTGATTTTAAGCTTATGTTATTTATTATGCTACTGCATAATTGTTAATCAAGTGTTTTGTTTCAGGCTAGTCACAATAAGCTTCATGTAACGATTCCAAATTTACACGTCAAATGAGAAATGATTGACAGTAATGGAAAATGAATATATTAAAAATTAAGTAAAGCACTTGATCGCAGTAAGTAGTGATGTCCATCATTTCAGTATATTCCCAATTTCGAAGCGTGAATGCCCTGGTACCAATACCAGGGAAAATCAGTATTTATCATTAGACCATCACAAAATGAACCCACTTTAAGAGGCTTCATTCACAATAACGCGACTAAATTTTTTTTTAATTCTACATAATTTAATTTCGTTTAAGCACCATGTTTTTCATTCACATTTAATCATATAGGAACTGCAAGAGCGTTAACAGTTTGCGTTTTGCACAATCATTCGTTCTAAGTCTATTTCACATTTGTAGAGTCATCGAAACATTAATATAAGCCAATGCAGTATCTTATGTTGTCCGAAATAAATATTTTTCAGCGTTTATAATATTTTTCAGATTAATAATTTATTGATTTTTTTAAATGTATATTGCCTTCTCGTACTTAATGAGCTATGTTTTCTGTCTCCCTCTTTCTGTATATAGAAATTTTACGTGTTTGCCTTGGATCTATTAATTCGCTAGTGTCATTGAAAATGTACTGAACAATATTCGTTCTGTTCGTTATTAGGGATACTTTATATCGTTTCTGTGCGAAAAATATCCCGAAAGACCAAAGATAAGTCCCAGACGACATATGTCGTGCAAAAGTCGTGTCAAAGACCTCCGATACGACAGAAGTTGTCTTTTAAGGCCGATTCACATATTTCACTGATGTACTGATCTGCATCGAAACT
This sequence comes from Calameuta idolon, assembly GCA_030142285.1. Taxonomy (NCBI): domain Eukaryota; kingdom Metazoa; phylum Arthropoda; class Insecta; order Hymenoptera; family Cephidae; genus Calameuta; species Calameuta idolon. The sequence continues at coordinate 12,640 of JARQSV010002694.1, read as the reverse complement.
GGATTGACAATAGACGACTTCAGTCAAAGCAACGAAGCTCGAGCGTACGATTGACGGAATTACTCAAAAAATTAATAAAAGATAGCAGATGATCGGGAATATTATTTGTCGAATTCTGACGACAATGAATTTACTAGCCACATCGTTATTTATTTCGATAAGAAGCGGTTTAATTTAATAGCATTTTTCACGTCGGACTCGTAATTCTTATTTCTGACACTTTTTGTCATTCTATTCAATGAGCTACGTCGCATCTTTACAGCTCTGTTATCGGTTGCTGGCTGATGACTAATTGTAAGTGCCATTTGATTTCGCAGAGGTGTAGACTGTCCTCGCCTGTTTGATCTTTATAATATTTTTCTACGTTAATATATATTAAAGAAAATTAAAGAAAACAATATAAACCATGAAACAGATAGAGACGCAAAGTATGTTGCCAGTTATATTATGAGTGACTTGTCTTGCAGTGTTAACACTAAACCTACCGACAATTTTTTATAAACGCATTTTTGGCTTTAAAACGGTCAAATGGCCGCTCGATGGTAGGTTTAGCGCTATAGCTATAATGCGCTAAATTATAAATATATGTACTCTCACATAGCCTATTCCAGACACATGGCCCATACCATATACATTAGTTGATAATCCATAGTTGTATTTTCGGTGGTCGGATTTACCAGGTAAATCTCCACGTGGTTGAGCTTCTTTTGACCACGAGTCACCAGCCAGCGATTAGTTGTTCAACTTATTGTAATTTATCGTGACGATGAAACTCTTCAGGATTGATCGAGGAAGAAATCTAATAATTTAAAAGAGCCCTAACGCCTGTGCAAATATACAAGTGATCGTTAGGAATAACTTTTACGAGTAAATGGTAAGTGAACGAAAGGTACCTGTGTCCTGTTTAGCGGCTGATGGGCGACAGGGACGAGTCCTCTTAACGCCTGGACACCTAGGTGCTTTGATTGACAATTTAATATAAGAGGGGGAACGCGAGATTAGCGTACTCTCCCGGACTTTGGAGAATTACACTGATATTATCGGTCGGTATATTAGATACTTATTAGAGTACCCGTTACATCTTGGTGTCCTTTATAATGCTAAGTTAAGTGACGACGGGTTGTAGGCACAAAGGGTTAGAGGTTATCAACTTCATGTATGCTGCATTCAAATTGCTACATTGTGTCAAAGAAAAATATTGCAGAGTTGACAATTCTTTACCAAATAAATATTTTTACGTATTATTGACCTCTTGTATTTCAAATTTTTTTTTTTTTATTAAAAATTACACTATTTCACGTGTCCGTATTGGATTACTCAGTTGACTAGGGGCGATTAAGAAACACGAACTAGATGCTTTTCCTTTGAAAATTCGCGATACCTCACATCGTTACTTGACGAAGAATATTCAGGTACGCTAAAGATGCTTTTATCACCTGGAATAACAAATTGCAATAGACGTTACTTAAATATTCGATTGTAACATAATTATGAAGAAATTAGAATAAATTAATGTTCTATAATGGAAAATCGCTATGTAATAACATTGTTCTTCATGCTTACTTGAATAAAACTGTTGTAAGACAAGTTTATCATTTTTCCAGCTGTCAGCAGTACTGGACGATTTGAGATGATAATTAATACAATTAAATTATTGGCTTTTTTACCTCCTAATCTGTACCATTCTGTCATATAAGCCGCCTGTCCGATTTGCATGCACTGGCGCATAAAACATCTTTTTGCATATTATTCACTGATTAATGTTACCTGATGGAGGGATCTCTATGTACCTCATTCGTTATAAGCTCTCCGATGTAACAAAACGTGAAGACATTGAACGTTAGTGATATTAATAAAAGAAAATACGAAATTAGGCCAACTGTCTCGCTGTCTGTCAGATCCTGTGATGCAAAATATACAAGAAAAATTTATTGAGTTTCATTGTAGCTTAAAGATCCTGTTATCGTCATACCGTGATGCAATAGTATCCAAGAAGGCACAAAATTAATGTACAACCAACCACCTCTACAAGAAAAATCTCATTAAAAATATTTTCCATTGCAGATATCAGCCTGCAAATGAAATCCGGAAACGTCCAATGAAAACAAGCCGCACTAATTCTACATGCAAAGTGGTTATTGCTGTGAAAATTCTTACCTGAGAATCCGCAAGTGATGCACAACAACATTAGTCAGTCTCTGGTGTAAAGTTGATGATTTATCTGTGTCGCCATCAACGAAGTCATCCAAAAGTCTCATGAGAACTTGACACTGACCATAAACATGCATTGCGAATACGACAGCCAAGCTGCAGACTCCGGATGTCGTCGAATACCTGACAATGTTGCACGAGAGGTGAGCGAGAAATATGATTTCATACAAAGGACTGATCTGTGGATCGAAGATAAAAAAATAACAGGGGTATAGAAGCACCCTTATCGTAACGTTATCACTCGATAAAGATTCGGATGCTGTCAGTGGCAGAATGATCGTATAAGAAATACCACCGCCGTACATGAAGAGTGCAGAAGCAGCAGTGAATAACCGAGCAATTCTTGCACTTTCAATCATGATTTCACGATCCTCAGTCGTGTTAACGTTGCGCCAATCTGTGACGATATGATCGATACACATTTTTATTTTTGCAGCACGAACGACGAAGACGAAATATTTCACGATAACCATTGTGCAGAAACTAAGAGGTCCGATCATTTTTAACTTCACCCTGGGATCCGTTTGCACGAGGATCGTATGCAGACTGGTTGGGATCATTACAAATGCCAGAAAGACCCAGCAGCTTGTTCGTATAAATTTAAATTGGATTTTCTTGAGTGTTGACGCACGCGGCGACAGTGGCCATATTGAAATTGGGTTCAACAGCCAGCGATTCAATTTTAAGGCATACTCTGTGTCGCTCTTGTAATTCTTATTCAGTTCCGTCTCTACTTTGTCTTCTGCGCTTAAAATCCTTTTGCACGACTCCATTCCCACCATTGTTGTTTCGCAGCTGAATCTTGACTGGAGATCAAATGGTTATAGATTATGGGAGTTGGATTAGCAATTCCGACCTGGCCATGCGCATTGGACATTGTTCATATTTTATGATTGTCTATTCCGTAATCTACAGAGGGTTACGGACTTGCATAGAATAATAAATTTCTTCGTTTGCTGAATATGGGATGATGCGTCTGTCGAATCGATCAAATGAAATATTTGTAAGTTCATAGGGTTACCTTCATAGGGTAATGCATTTGAGGCCTCCATCATACCTTGTCAGTACTATGCATTCAGCATTACATGATTACATATGTCTGTCATGTAATATTTGTAATTCTATTGGCTTTGTTAAATACCTTAGACGAACATTTAAAATAATTAGTAATAGTATTAATCTTTTTTTACTTCTCATCGAATAGTATAGTAGAATAGTTAGTCGATTCTGTTAATTTTAAAGTTATGTTATTTACTGTGCTACCACATAATTTTTAATGAAGCCTCTTCTTTCAGATGACAATCGAAACCAGGGTCGTCTGACAATTCTACATCTACACGTCGAATGCGAAATTACATGCGGATTAGATTTTCCATCACAGTAAATAAATCCTTCTTTCCGTCTTAATAATTTTTTTTTGTAAGAAAGAAATATATTTAACGGCACTCCTTAACTAGTTTGGAAGCCACCGACAGTCTAGTTTTGACAGTCTGTCACGCGCTTTTCAAATTAATGTACGACAATTTGTGTAACGTTTAAATCTTTCGAAGGATTCGCGTACTGTTGAAAAGAATGAAATAAATAAATTTTCGCCAACCTTCGACATCTCCACAATACGTCGGAAACGCACAAGGTAATTTTCTCAGGCTCATAAATTGTTATAAATGGTATATGTGCTCATAAATTCTTATTAACTCTAACGTTGGAACTTACATTGGAAAAGGAGGCGATTGACAGATGGACCATTTTTCCAGCTATAAGTTTTGCCGGTCGATTACCGATTGCAATTAGCAGTACTAGAAAACGTGTTTGAATTCCTGGGATGTGATACCAGTCGATCATGTAAGACGCTTCTCCAATTTCCTGACGCTGCATGACACATGGAATATTTCATTAAGATCCTGTAATTAATATTTTTATTTTAAGAAACGTACGTGCTTCCTTAATAATTCGCCAGTATATCAAAATATGAATATATTGAAGATGAAATATATCAATAGAAGAAAAAAAGTAAAAAGGTTTAAAGTGGCGGTACTTTACCATCCCTACAATACTTGAAAACTTCATTTTGTCCAAAGCAAAAATCTTATTTATATTCAGTAATTTTATTTCTTACCTTCGTACAGTAATATCCATGAAGGCGAACATTTATTGTGCAACCGAAAATTTTCGCGAGTCATACTTTATTTAACAATTCCTCCGCGCTTGCCGAAAATCTGAATAAATATATTTTAAGTTTTATTCGTTATAAAGAAATATTTTGCACATCGTATGTTTACAAGACTATAGCCTGTATTCAGAATTCGCACTTACAAATCATTAACAGAGTCGCTTTTAGTTAAAAGTCGCTAACAAAAAATGTTTAAAGCGCGCTATTAGTACTAAAAGCCAGTTCTGAATACGGGCTATTTGGTTCTATCTGGAGTGTAAAATAACTCTAGATCATTTTCGAAACTGTCTTGAGTGTGAGAAAAGTACAGTCGTACCCCGAAGTTACGTCGAAATTGAATCCGCGATAGATAACTAGTCAAAACGACATAAGTGGAGCAGGTGTTGGATACACAATATGTGGGGAGAGTAAAAATGAAGGCAGTTTTCGAAATGCACTGAGGTGCAAAATTTAGCACATATCCTAGGACAGGATTTTGGTCTGTTACGCATAATCCCACTGATGCTGTCTCAATACGACCCCAAGGATTCAAAGATAAAAATAAACTGATGGGGATCACAGGATTAATTTATTGAAAAAGCTTTCTTGAGTAAGCCAAACTGAAAAGTCCGATCATATTTAAACTTCACGTTGCGATCCCTTTATACGAGGGTACGTGTGCAGACTGGTTGAGTGAGATCATTAAAAACGCCAGGAATCCCCAACAATTTGTTTTTATATAATAGATTTTATGTTTCAATTGGTTTCAGCAGCCTGCGATTCAATTTATAGGCACACTCTATGTCGCTCTTGCGATTCTTGTTTTGCTCTAGCTTTATTTTGTTTTTTGTGCTTAAAGCCCTTTTGCACAATTCTATTTCCACCATTATGCTTTCGCAGCTGAATCTTAACTGGAAATCAAATGGTCATAGGTTATGGGTGTTTGATAAGCACTTTCGATCTGCGCTTGCGCATTGAACGTATTTTATCTTTATCGTTTCATTGGAGCATTATTATTATTATCCACGTGGATTTGCATATCACGATCTTCTTCAAGAATTATTTTCTTTGTATTTCATTTATTTAACCTTTTTTGCATTATCAAAAATTCATTGATTATTATATACAAAGTAAATTACATAAAAATAGTTAGTAGAGCGTCACTTATTTTAAAATACGAGGGGGTCCTCCCCCCTCTATGTACGTCTGATTTCGAACATCACCGAAGATTGAAATGTCGTCCGCCTTATTACGGGCTGCGAAGCAGCGCAATGTTCATCTCTATGAGGGTCCGAGTGGATGGTGCAGCGGAAGGGGAACGGGAAGAGAAAGGGGAAAAATTTGAAAAAAGTACTGGGAAACTGTTGAAAGAGTTAAAGTTGTTTAAAAAAAACTAATATTGAAATAAACGACAGCGTAGATGTTTAAAAAAAACGTATCGCCGAATATAAAAATGATTGTAAAATATCTGCTTAGGCACATGCAGCTGTTACGTAGGCCATAGCGACTAGCGAGGCCTTTAAATTTGCTAATAGAAATTCAGAAGTAACCAAAAAAAAAAGGAACGATCGGATATAACGTTCGCCGCTCGTTAAAGGTGTTGAAACACCTCTTGCTATGCCAACGTGGAGTGACATTTACTGAAAAGCTTACGGATGAGTATTAAAAGTTTAATAGGCGATGAAAATCGAGTTTTCGATATATTGTTACAAATAAATCAGTAAGCTTCAATAAATAAGTGTTTACTTGGTTGAGCAAAATGACAAATTAGGAATAGAGATTTTAATATTGAATTACAATGTCTGACTATGTGTGAGGTTAAGGCGAAAAAATTTTTTGGGACAGAGAATGTCCAGTAGACGCGTTACTAAAATATGTAAAGGACTATAGTGTATGTAGCTCAATTTTGCCCGGTAACCGATCCAGCTGTTTCCCTAGGGTATGTAATAGCGAATCCGTACCTAGGGCCGATTAGGAATATTACACTGGATCTAATGTTATAACCGTTAGAGACACCAGGGATGAGTGAAGCAAAAGGAAGAATTCGGGAGCCACGAGTGACAATGTGCAGTCCGATCTTTTTCGCGTGAAGCTAAATGATTTTCTGAGCGCTAGTATCATGACTTTGACTACTTATATAGTCCATTTTCGCTGATGCTCTTAAGTATTGCTAGGACCTTAGGAAGGCAGTCAAGTAAGCAACTGGGCAGGAGATGCGGACAGAGCACTGGCTAACGTGCTGAATCTGCAATTCCAGTGAGGCTACTGACCGTTGGCTGTGATCTAATGTTTCAGAAATGATCACCAATGCTATACCTAACACGGCGTTAGCTTTACGCACAACGGATACAGATCACAATGTCAATTTCGATATTGTAAGAATATTCGGCGATGAAAAAGACTATCGCATAAGGTGCATCCTTGAAATGATAAAAATATCTGCTACTGACAATACAGTCAGATTTTGAAGTGACGTAGAAAACTTCAGTGCTGTCTATCAAAATGTTCTTTAAAAATTACTTGGAAAAGAAATTTGAGCTTGACAATTTCTCTTTTAATTTTACATTTCTAATTTCAATGCCCTTTGTATCTGTACATTTAAAACGTCAGTAATTTCACGGCCTTCGTCCCGAAATAATATGTGTCTTCTAATAGTAAACTTGACAATGGACGAAATCTTCAGACAGCAGACATATAATTTTTTCATTATTTTTCATTGTCAGTTATTTATTTTCCTCTCGATCAGCCATGTTGAATTTTTCTTCGTCATTTTCAACGATACTCGTTCTGCAGAACAGGTAATGAATTATAGTATCTCAGGTTCACCTGCACAAAGTTAATATCAACATATATTGAATCGATAGCACTTATCTTCTATTCACGTTTTCTTCAGTACAGACGACGTACTGATTACAGGATTCGTTTCTTGTTAACATTACATGTCCTTTTTAGTTTGTCCTTGATGTCATGTTTCATCTTCATGTGATTGTGCTTTTCTCGTACCAATTGCTGCACAGCTCCCTGGTGTACCTTTACCTGCGTTATATCTCACCTGGAACATTATCAATTGTCAGTATACAATAGACTGCGTAAAATATTATGTTCTATTTAAATATGTAATTTGTACCTAGTTTTGTATTTTTTATCATTTTATAGATATCTCGTTAACATCATTTTTAATTAAACTTGTCTGGAGAGGACCCCGAACTATGGGTCGAAACACTGCAATCTAAATGAACAGATTTTTATTGAACCTGGCTGCAAAGTGATCAACACCTGCAGCAACAATTAGTTATTAATGTCGAGCCAAAAAGTTTGTAACTTAACATGATTTCTCTTTAATTTTTAAAGCTTGCGTATCTCTTCTGCAACGTCACTCATGTAAGGTCAATATATAAGGTGTACAGTGTCAGGGTAACATATGTATGTATATGAATGATAACTAAACATATCAGTATCTGAAGAAAAATAATTATTAGTTTAAGAAGTCGAGTGGAGTAGATAGGCAATAACGAATCTTTTTGCATTTGTGGAAATTCCTCAAGCATTTCGTGGACGAGATTCCATCGACGTGTGTACAATAAATAAACTACTGTTAAAATTTGAAAAATCAAAAGCCACTTGAAATATTATACATTCTAATAAAATAATTAACGAGAGACATGATTTCATAGAAAAAATTATTTGATCCTTTATGTACCTCCTATCATCTGTTGAAAATTCAAATTCTTTTTTTATACATTTATTTACCAAGTATTTACCAAAAAGAACGTATGCGACAGTTGCAATGGAAAATGGAAGAATATTATGAATGACTAATGCTAGTAATGTGATAGAACAAAGGGTAGATAAACTTATTGAATAGTGCTGATTTAATTAAACGTAAGAACTCTTGAGAAAATCAATCAGATATTATTTTTTTTACTGATAATCACCGGCACTTTTTTTTTGACAAAGATATCGAGGAGGCGCATGGCGACTTTCAAGATCATTGCAATAAGCGAACCAAACAGTACATAGGAAGCATTTCCAACATAGACTTCTTCATACTGGCTGACCTTTTCCTTGGAAAAACTGATCAACTAATTTTCAACAATGACGTCTATGCATAAAGGTAAAATTTTTAATTGTATTACAGTCATAATATATATATATAAAAAAAATATATATAAATATTACAACACAGTTTCTCTGTTACATAACTATTATAGGCGTCTAATGAATCCCTAATATCTTAATTCTTAATGTCTTATAAACGCGATACATATAGCGCATAAAAAAAAATTAGTATATAAAAATATTAAACTTATAATTTTATTAAGACTCGTATACTGACGAAACTATTTATAGATAAAAGAAATATTAATAATCATTAACCCCGGCGCTATCTACGTTGGGTAGCAGAGGCCCAGAGCATTTTAAAATGTGGACATATTATTCACATATAATTCTCCTAAAATGGTCTCTAAATGAAATAATTTCCAGACGAGCCCTTAATATTTTAATTACATGGAATAAATTCGAAGATCTCTAGTTGCAGCTCCCAGAGCCACGTAGACGACGGGTGTTTATTTATAAGTCGTTAAAATATTTTTTTTATTTCATCTTATTATTACAACTATTACAGATGCACTATGGACCATGCAGAAAGGCACACTGACAATGTTTGTAGCAGAAATTGTTGGCACCGGAGTCCTAATTTTTCTAGGATGTATGGGTAACGTTGGAACGTTGGCACTGGAACCCCCTAAGCCATTGCAGACCGCTTTAACTTTCGGTCTAACGGTCAATCTTATAATTATGGTGAGTAGAGAATTGATATACAATTATAAAATCTAATTTACATTGCTGGTCATATATTTATGTTTAGATGCTTGGGCATGTAAGCGGTGCTCATTTAAATCCATCTGTAACAATTGGTTCCGTGATAGTTGGAATAAAATCAGTGCCAACTGGTATAATTTATATTATAGGCCAATTTATAGGCGCTACATTGGGCTACGGTACACTTAAGGTATTTAACGTTTATAATTATTATCATTAGTGAATATATAAAAGTCATTAATGCACTTAAAATTTTTTCCAACAGATGGTAACGCCTGACGATCTTTTGAATGACGGTTTAAATTCTACAACAAGTTTCTGCGTTACAGCGGTGCATCCAGGAATTAGTGTGATGCAGGCTATTCTAATCGAAGTCTTATGCACTGCAATTATTTTATGCACAGCCTGTGCTACTTGGGATCCAAGATGCGCTCACACTACAGACTCGACTGCACTTAGATTTGGATTCTCTGTGGCTGGAATATCTTTTGCGGCTGTGAGTATCTGTCCTTGATTTTTCGTTGTTTGATATTGTAAAAATTATTTGGTACACGAAATCGATCCTCGATCGATTTGGAATGGAATTGATCAGTAAATCCTTTCTAGAAGTGCATAAAGAATATAAGGGATATTGAACATGATAATCAATAATGGGACTCTAGGCTGACCGTAATGGAGAAGTTTATCGATTGTAGAATAAATATGTTACCTTAAGTATGAGGGTGCTTTTGAAATTATTGCATATTCTACGAAAAGGATTCCCGATAGTGGACATGTCGTTTTTAAAAATGCATAAAACTTTTCTAGGCTCCTTATACCGGCTGTAGTATGAATCCTGCCAGAACGTTTGCTCCAGCATTTTGGAATAATGAATGGACCAATCAATGGGTGCGTCTAAACAATTTGTTACGATTGACATGAGTTAATATTACCAGAGATTTTCTTTACTGAGAATATATGGTGAAGTATTAAACTTGAATTACGCTGTATTTGTCACGACGTAGTTCAAGTATGACTATTGGATTGATTAGTATGGAAAATGAAATCACTCTAATCGCAAGAAAATTATAGGTACTTATCGATGAGTTTGCGTTAACGTTATTACATGAGTATTGATACCAATAATTTTTATTCGATTATCTGATTTAATTATCCGGTAGCTGATTTTCTGATTGCGATGAAAAATCATTATTGCACTATTCATGGAAAACTTTATACGTCCCTGACAATAAAACTATTTTAAGGGTCAGTTTATAGAATTTTTCCTAATCAAATTGGGGCTGCATTCTCCATTTTATTGATAAATTTCATTAACATTTTACATGCATCGAACAGGGCTCCCTCACTTATATTTAGGAATCCAGGGTATGCGATCCAAGAAACTGAATGTTAACAAGGCCACTACTATCTTCATGGGAGGCAGAATTTAGAAAGAGACAAAATATTGTGTCTCTTCGCCTGACTAACCCAACCAAACATGAAGACAGAGAGACTGCGCTAGCCAGGCTATTGTGAGGGAACTTATTTTCTTCTGACAGCGGAGAGGTTAAATATTAGTGAGGAAAATCTTAGCGAAGGAGCACTGTAATACAAAGTCCCCAATCCCCTAATGATTTAAATAATTTTAATGCTTTTATCAATATCGATTTGATATCTAATATTTCTATTATATTTATAGATATACTGGGTTGGACCTATTTTGGGAGCATTACTGGGTACATATACGTATCAAGTACTATTTAGCGAATCTACACAATCGGAACAACACTCAAGATCCGTCTCTATGACAGATATAAAAAATGGCAACATATCATCTCGCAATCGTGAAGCCGTATTGTAAAATAATTGTCTCGTATATATATTTATATATACCTTAAGTTCTTATTATTATATAATACCATTCTCGGATATGCATTAGTCAGACTCCTGTCAGGATATGATTCATTGTAATAACTATTACTGGGTCACCATTATTACCACGATGCAATATTATTTCACAATGAAACTATTAGTATCAATAATTATGTACAATTTACACGAGAATGTTGATCCAGTAAATACAAAATATTAAATGTTTTAACCGTATACATGAGTTAATTGTGTCCGACATGTTTATCAATGGATTAATGTTTAAAAATATTTGTGGCTTAAGCACATAGCTTCTTTGATCCTTGTAAATCAAAACTAAAATAATAGATGTTTAAAATAATTTTCTTAAATATATTGTTATTGCAAATACATGAAGTGAAGCGCGTACAGTACACCCTTGTAAAAAAAATCATAACTTTTAAACAATTGATTAAAAAGAAACGAAGCTCCTGAAAAATAAAGTTGAAACGTTAAACAACGGTAAAAAATATGCTATATTAGAGTAAACATAGGATGGATGCCTACCACTCTTTATTTCTTATTTGCCAATACTTCAAGACTAATTGTAAGTCATATAATATATATGCCAACGGTTGGGAAGATAGATTTAAAAAATTCATCTATTATTATATTAATTGTCTATTTATAGCATCACCAGACTCGGTCGAGTCTCGCGCCAAGTACAGGCAACCGACTGCACGGATCGCCGAGACTCTTTACTCGAGCCAATTCTTATACTTGTGTTTGGAATCGAATATCTTATAAACTGCTATATATGAGGAAAAGTTATTATTACATTTACTATAGGGTTCTGAATCGATTACCATCAAGATCAATACGATTGATCTTGGTGTAAGAGATTTCCGCGCATTACTTGATATAAATTTGCGTTCATTATACCAGTCTTCAAACTCAAAACCAACGTCAACTTTTTATATAGAGCATATTAGCAATAACTCGTGCGAAATAATCACGGTGAAAGCTTAATAAAAAACTAAAATAGTACTCGATAAGGAATCACCTAAAGTTTTATTAATTAATACATGACCATTGAATCATAATTAAATATGAGAAGCAGTAGTAATATAAAAGAATAGCGAAAACGTTATAGGAAATTTTGAAAATACAATTAAAATGATCATATATTAAGCAGATATGTAGTGACTCATGTACTTGGCATTAATAATATGATTTCAATACTTTTTGTTAGAGGAATTCACAGTACTTTTTTACAAATGTTTTTTGGAGATTTATAAGACGAGCCTATCGCTTGTTAATTACAGTTAAATTGTAGATTTTTATAATACGAATTTAAGACATTCGAGATGAACGTTGTTTTATTTAAAAACTAAAAGATTAAATTAAAGATGACATTCATTATAATACCATTTAAATTTCAGATTGCCAAATCAGAGATGAGCAGGGAGATGCACAACGCTACGGTTTTAGGCGATACCAAAAACATGGCGTTAAATCGTAGCGGTGAGTTCAGGAGTAGGATTTTGTGATCATCGCCTTCGTCGATAATGCATGTTCCGTCGTAGCCGAGCTGAACGTGATCATGAACGTGTAGCTTGGCGGGCAGAG
>JARQSV010002693.1:0-13794 GCA_030142285.1 Calameuta idolon | reverse complement strand
GAAATCGTCCGAGAGCCTTGGCAAAACTGCACTAACCAACCCGAGAGCATAGTTTCTGACCAGGGTGGCGACCCGAAAGGAGCCGAAAATCGAGAACAATAGCTGTATTGGTAGCCGGAGTCGCCTTGTGACCGTGATTCAAAGAAATCACGTCACAATCTTTACTTGTATTTTTTTGAGAGTTAAGTTCTAACTTTTTACTCGGGCAACGAATCCCACAGTACCTGACTCCCGAATATCCTATCCGGCAGTCGAACCCGTGAATTCTACGTTTGGATTCACAACAATGGTTAACAATGTGTATGTTCAGCAGAAACACTGCTAAGGGAGCAAATACATTTGATTGGTCCAATCTCACCACACTATTACAAGATTTATGATAATATGACCAATCAAACGAATTTTCTCCCTCAGCGGTGTTTCAACACTCCATGCTCGGCTGAATCTCAAAACGAAGAATTTTATGACCGCACGATATTCAAGTTTATCCATTTTAACGAAAAACACGCAAGACGTGTACTGCAAAAGTTCGTGTAAACAAACTACTTGAGGGAACAAGTTTATGCTTCTCATATGAACTAATGACGCATGCACACAGGTAGCAGTGGCGTAGCTACCGTAGAGCAAATGGAGCGGGTTGCTCCAGGCGCGCGACTGTGAGGGGCGCATGGTCGCAATGGCGCTCCGCCGCGTGGAGCGCTTGGATATCAAAGTTGTTGAATTCACCGCTGTATGGCACCGCGCTTTACAGTTAACCCGCAAGTAAAGCATGTCCGAGCATACCTCAAGTAAAAATGCTATAGCTACTAACTCCACTTTGCGACTTACGAGATTTAGTCAACTAGTATCTTGAAAGCAATCTTAATTAGAGTCACTGTGGTCGTTGCCTTGATTATATGTTAGGTATACACGTCATTTAACACGAATTATTATTGATAGTTGATAAGATTGAGATTATAGTTTCGTTTAGAGTGAAGATGATGTCAGAGTTAAAAAACCTGAGCGGAGCTACTTTTAAAAGAAAGAGAATAGAAAAAGAAAGAGGCTGAAAAAAAAGGTATTGAAGAAAGTTCCAAATCTGAACCACCTTTTACTCCAGCACAATTAAAAGATTGTACTGCACGGCTTGTGTCAACACTAAATGAAAAGTTTAGTGGACATGATGCACCAGCACCGGGAGTATATTCAATATCAAATCCTGCGGTTATTGTAAAACCTAAAAAAAGTCCGAATAGTGATGGTAATATTGTCGATATTATATAGTCATCAGACAAAGCTAATTTTCCCCATGATCTGATGCCAGAACAGAAGCGACTAATTATCAACCTCGGCCCTTGGCAACCAAAAGATAGCTTTGTCAAAGACTCAACTGGTCGTAATAAGAGTAGAGGGTTCAGCGAAAATTATTATACAGGTAAAGGTTCGATAAAAATTAAGAGACAACGGCTATGTTATTCTACAAACAAAATATTTGTTACTGTCAGCCGTGCTGGCTTTTTGATAATACAAATTCAGATCCTAAGTTTGTGAAAGGAACAGCAGACTGGGCTCATTTAAGTGGCGATATTGAATTGCATCAGGAATCCAGACAACACGGAATTTCGTGCGAAATTTACTACCGCTGGCAGACTGGTTCAACTGTCGATGCGATTGACCAGCGAGCAATTAAAAATGCAGTCAATTATTGGCGTAAAGTATTGCGGCGCGTAATTGATGTAGTCATTACGTTGGCTACAAATAATTTACCTTTTCGAGGTCACAGAGTCACGGACCCCCAAGATAACGTAAATTCACAGGGCCATTTTCTGGAGATTATGTTAGATACAACCCAGGATATCTCCAAAATCGATCAGCTCAATACTGTGTTCCGCTATGTATTAATACAAAAAGATGAAAATGATAAGCCATGTCGGATAAAGATAAAAGAAACTTTCTGTGGCTTTACACAAATCAGTGATCAAACAGCTGGAGGGTTAGAAGCAACAGTTATGAAAATTATTGAGGAATTCGCAAGTTTATCAAAATATACGTGGTCAAGCTTATGACGGTGCTGCAAACATGAGTGGCATTTATTCGGGACTTCAAGCTCGTATTAAGAAGACGAATGTTGCCGCTGAATTTGTACACTGTTGCTCTCATAATCTGAATTTGGTAATTAACGACAGTGTGCGAATATTCAGAAAGCCAGGGTTTCTCAGTTCTATCAGACGATCGGCTATGTTAATGGATTCGAATCAAAGTAATTTAGTTAAGACCTTGAAAAGAGTTTGCCCAACGCGATGGTCTTCTCGTATCCAGGCGCTCGATGCATTACGCTCTCGTTATTTTGATGTTATCAAATTGTTGATATATCTATTATTAAACAGTAAGAATTTCGAAGAACAACGTAAAGCCAAGAATTTGATCAAATATTTCGAAAAATTTCCTACCGTTATTTTGATAGTCGTGCAAACCAAAATACTAGAGCCTATCAATTCAGTATCTAAAATGCTTCAAGGAACTGATGAAGACATAGAGAAATCGGTTCAGATGCTATCATCACTCATTCTTCAGTTTACAAATATGAGAAATGATTGGAAGTCCGGGAGAGCTGATGCAATTGATTTGTCAAATAAATGGAAGATCGAGCCTACTTTTCCCTAAAAACGGATACGACGTGTTAAACGTTTTTTTGACGAATTACCAGAAGATTTCAATATTGAAGTGTTTCATCGACTGCTGGATGTGACAATCAATCAACTCAACACCAGATTTCAGTCTTTCAATTGGTTGTGTGCGAATTTTAAGTGCCTATCACCCACATCTCTATCCCAATCACCTGATAAAACTATTTTGACTGCATCAGAACTATTATCATCCGCATATCCGTTAGATTTGTCACCAACTCTGGGCTCACAAATGCTCTGCTTTAAATCGTGCTTCCACAATCATCTATCAAAATGAACGTCCATTCGCGAAGTAGCGGAACTCCTTCTGATTCACAGCCCTGCATCAAGTAGTTTCACGGACATAATTACTGCATGCATGATATTTTTGACTTTATCAGTAACTACAGCGTCACGTGAGAGGAGTTTTTCTGCACTGAAATTGATTAAAACCTATCTAAGGAATAGTATGTCGCAACATCGCTTGAGTTCTCTGGCCACGTTGTCAATTGAAAGAAAAAGAACACGTCAACTTGATCAGCTGATGAAAAAGTTTTTTAGACCGTTGACTTGTCGGAGATAAGGGGTGCGGTTGATACGTACTGCTCCAGGGCGCTAATGGTTTAGCTACGCCACTGACAGGTAGGAAATACAAATTTTTGCTGATTGGAACGCTATCTCTGTGTTAGGCCGAGAACTTTTTACTTTACCCTCGTAATGATAGGTTTCAGAGTCCAGCGGATCTTTTGAGGAATGGTTACACTCCGAACACTATGACAACAAAGCCGACGATTATAATGTCCTACACTCTTAAAGCTTTACGATGACAGTGATCCACGTAAACTCCGACAACTTTGACTAACGGTACGCATACCTTTAAAATAATATACAAGAATTCTTGAAATACAACTGAAGTATAATAAATAGTTTTCATAAAAAATCGTTCCCCAGGCTTCATGGGAAAGACTGCCTGTACTTTGCGATCGCTATCTTTTAAATTGCTTTCTGAAATAGATTTTGCCCATACTCATGCCAGGTCCCCTCTTCTGTAAGTGCTGAATATGGCTATCAGCAAGGATTCGCCCATACTTATCAATTATGTTAGAAGATTTATCTCAATGCTAAATTTTTACTCCTACTAAGGAGTAAGTACGGGATAATTTACAGCAAGAATTACAGGAAAATATACGATCAACGGCAACGGGTAGTAGGACAAAAACTCACAGTATAAGAGGGAAGGACACTGTATCTCCCAGCAGTACGTCGATAAACTGCAGGACTCTGAATACTACGAAAATGAACTCGTCCAGGACCGAGAATAATGTACGGGATAACGTACGGGAGGAGGCACAGGAAAATGTAAGATCAACGGCAACGGCTAGTACCACAAAAATTCACAGGATGACAGCGAGGGACTCCTGAATCTTCCAGAATTACTTCTAGGAACTATAGGACTCCGAGTATTACGAAAGTTACTCGTTCCGGATCGAGAGATAATGTGAGAAAAATATGGGAGAACGTAGGATCAAGAGTAATGGCGAGCAGCACACAAAAACTGCCAAAGCTATTGCGAGGTATTCTAAAATTATATAGACTGGGACGAGGAACTCGAAGCAAAGCAATTCGTATCTTAAATAATGTATTTCGAACTGAAGTAGATCGTGCCCATCCTCATGGGCTACTATGTTACGCAGAATACGCTTGTCACATGTTCGTCAGGCTTGTCATGACTTGACATGACATTTTCACTAGATTGAATGTGCTTATAGAGTCAAACTGCCGCCATTTCCCCCAACTACTTTTAGTGAGGCAGTTTAGCGAGGCGAAATTCCTGGCCCTAATTTATAATCCTTACTCATAGCTCTCCTTCAGCGCTAAAATACGTCCTTTAGTGATTGAAAGACAGCAGTTAACAACGACCATACTCATACGTCTCTTTAAGATTCTTTACAAAAAAAATTCCTAAAAGACGCTATAAAACACGTATTTTAATGGAATACTTACTCATACCTCTTTCTAACTCGCTTTTAAGCTAACAGAGGGCGCTAGTTCCTTAAAAGTGGTTAGGGGCACTGTTATACTGTTATTATAGCATTCTTCGTTTACATTTACAAAGCAAATGCAATGTGCTAAGCTAAACCGAGAACTTTTGATAATCAAATTAATCTATTTGAAGTGCATAATAATCGTGAAATTAGTAACTGGTGTCAGAGATGGAGGGATTGCATTTCTGTCAATTGTTGAATTGGTGCAAAGGATTAGTGTCTCCAAAGAGACACGTGAATGATAACTCGCCTCGATGCTCTATCCAGTCAAGTGATTCCAGTATACTTTTCATTGTTGAATAATGCGATTATAAATAAGAGGTAAGAGGAGCCTATAGCCCCTATAAAAGAGAGGTATGAGTAATGGCCTATGTCCTATCTGTTAAAAATTAAACGAATTTCGATAAACAATCTCCCTTATAAATGTATATTATTCGTACGCATTTTTTATTTGTACTCTACTCTCTACGCTTTTTTTTTCCTCTACGACTTTTTGCTTTTAACTTTTTTCGATGTCATTTGAAATGGTTAAGATAATGTTTTTATTTGCGAACGGAAATTAAACGAACAATAATAATATACCCATTCGTTGTGCAAACAAAAAATATTCAATAGTCGTCACATCAGATTTTCAAAACCGTGCATCGTTTCACCGCAAACGTGCATTTTAGCTGATACATTGTGTGTATCCGGTACACATCTCTTAAAATATTCAATAATCCGTATTTACTTAGCTACATATGTAGCAGGAATTATTGAATATTATGGTATGCATAGAAAATTCTGATATATTAATTTATTTTACTATATTTCCAGGGCTTTACGGATGAAACTTTTAGACAGTATGTTACCAGAAGAAACGCTACATGCCAACAACGGGAACTCTAGTGAGATATAAATATAACTTACATTTAATATCAAGAATAAATGTAAATTAATCTAAATTAGAGTAGTGGACATATTACTAGTATTATTATTTAACGATCATATTTCAAATTCCTTGTTTAACATTATGCCGATTAGGCGATTTCTTTACTTTGGCACCCAACGTTAGTTCCCCCGTTTTTCCCACTTGTAATCCATAGATGCGTTCCTGTATACTTTCGGATGCTTCAACCAGTGAAGGGCTAAGGTATTATTTCCAAAGTTATTGGAACGAGGCTATAAGCTGTTAAAATTTGAGATTAATTTAATATGTAGTATCTGTCAAAGGAGGAATATAAGATTAAAAAAGCTGTATATTACCGCTCATCACGAGCACAACCAAAAATATTTTGAGTATAGATATTCCATGATTAATTTTAAATTATATTGAGATATGTTATTCCTCATAGGAGAGCCGCATTCAAATTAAAGTACTACGAATTTATGATTTGCTACCTAATAAAAATTATATATTTTTTTTGTTCAAACTCGCATAGACTATGACCGGTACTGCTTCATAATGATTTTAATTCTAAATAATCATAAATTTCGCTTTTACAAACTCTAATTCTTCATACACATTAATATAAATCCCACTAAACTTTTATGCAATGATCACGAAACATTAAAACTTGTAATAAAGCAAGAATGGTTTTAATAAAATATGATTTTCAGATCCATATATTGAAAAATAAAACTTCAATCTTGTTATAGAAATAGCGGTTTAAAAACGCTTTTGAAGAACATGCCAAACCAATTATTATTAATAATAATGTCCTCTCGTTGAATTTTGTATATAACTATCTGAACAAACGTCATTAAATATAGCACATATTATCATGTACATAATAACACCATAACACAGATACTATGTGCATCTACAATCATTAGGTGCTTTAATATTAGATGTAAAAATATAAGGATACAACATCATGGCAAATCACAGGGAATTTCTCCATATTTTTCCCCGTGACAGTTTTCAAGATTTTTCTTGAAATGTAGATAATAAATGTATCAAGCAATTCGAATTAAAATCCTACGATGATGCTCTAATAGATTATCAAGAAATTTTTTAAATTCCCGATATATATAACAAGGTGTTTCGCGGGAAGTTAGGGATTCGAGTATGGCTTAATTTAAGCAAAAATCATTATGACTGGTCAGTGATCAACCTCATACATAAATAACAATAATATTGGCCATGGTTTCCACTGTGGTTTGGTACTTGGTCCAACTTGAATATTATTGCCATTGGTTAATGACCCTCATTACTGACTGTTATGGAATATGGAAAACAGTCGTTAGAGCAAACACATAAATAGTTTTACTTCAACAATATTAGCGAAAAGGGACTGTTGTAATCCAGCATACTTTTTGACTAACTGCGAAAGGAAACGATTAAAAAGGACTTGTGATTGTTTAGCAACATGAACTTGACCTTTAATTAGTATCGACAACCGTACCCAGGCAGAACAACCCAGATGGTAATAGAAAACTACCCTACCCACACCATTGTCCATTAAACAAAACCAGTATCTTCATTACTGACTGATCACAATCACTGTCGCTCCAGAAAAGCCACGCTCAAATCCGTAACATCCCCTGAATCACTCTATATATCTGGTTTCTATTTGAAATTTATAGACCCAACTAACCACGTATCTGAGAGTCAAGTGTTTTAAAAATTGGGTTTATTCATAATTATTCAGTTTCTTTGACATGTATAAGAATTTTAAGAATACAAATTTTATCGTGTTAAGAATATTACGTAATGATAAAAAAAAATTCGAAGTATATTAATACTTTCAACCGCAATAGTTATATTATCATTTTTCGGCAAATCTGTAACAATTTCAGGTGTATATAAATGACTTATACTTAACATAAAGTTTAACATATAATACACAAGATATGTCATAATTTATAAGATTTTCTAAATCACTGTATATTTGATTACGCAAAACGATTAAAAAATATTGTTTCGTTTTTCTGGCTAGTCTTTATTGTCTTCGAAAACAACTACCTATATTTTGTAACGAGGCGTCAGGACGACAGATTACAAAAGCCTCGCACCTCCGCGCGCTGCCGACAGCACGGCAGTGCCTCCAGCCTCCATCTCTAAAGATTCCGTAGGTTCGGGGTTCGGGACGAGGGGACGGGGGAAAATAATGGACCGCCAGTGGAGTCACGGAGCCCTTTTAGATTAAGAGCCCGCACGCAAGGAGTGCCCAACCGCCGGTACGCACTGCCGGTAATCCGGGAACTATGACCGGCTACAGTTTGCGGGTCCGCGGGGAGGGCGCTGGCGGTTAGGGTTATTTTAATTTCTGTGGAAGGACTCGGGTGTCCGGTAGAGAAAATAAATTTTCTTCCATACTCAGGCGATAGCCGATCTTTCGGACAACCGTCTGTTGCGATTATTGGAATTTCTCGCAGAGAAGCATGACTCCCGGGTTTTTTTATATAATATAGTGCCAATGCGTCGCCAAGCGTGTGAGACACCGAGTGCTCAGTGGACGCCCTCGTGGAGCCGAGAAGTGGCACCATGGAAGTAGGCGGAAATGGCACGGCCACCACTATTGGGATTTATTAACGGATTTAAGGGATAGCAAGTTTTCGGTAAGTATTGCGAAAGTGGTCTTATTTAGAGAATATCTCGCGTGAAAGGACAACCGAGCGGGAGTGTTGCGGACACAAGAGATGCCTAGAGTGGCTGCCAAGTCAGAGGGCACACTCCCGAGGAAGGAAGAGCTCATCTCCAACAAGACCTGTTAGGATCGCGAATCGCGCCGCGAGGAGATTCGCTGACTCAGTAGACACACGGAAATAGGGATAGGTCTTGGGAAGGCTAGCCATCACGACTCGGTATAGTCGTGAGCCGCCGTTGGGGAGCACACCGCACGTAACGGGATTTGTAATGTAACGGCTCCTTTTCTGTAATAGTAATAAACAAAACGGTATCCTACTCGCTGCGTAGTCATTTTGCACGCCTGCCCACTGATTTCGAAATTCTCTGTCGTCGTCCCTATGTTCCCTTCTACCATTTTCAGTACGCTGAGGCTGAGCCGCCGGGAAATAAGGAAAACGGCCGTGGTGAGGAATGGTGGTGCGGGGAAGCCACACCTGATTTTGCTGCTTTCTTTTCGCTGCCTAACAGCTGACTCTACTGAACTTTATCTTTTCCGTTCTTTTCTGTGGTGAAATCTTCCGTTTCCCTTAACATTCTCTGCTTTTCTGATTGAAGATTATGGGACACGTGCTCAACTAAACCGTCCGTTTAGCTGGTGACTAGTCTTCTTTTCCGCTATCTAGTGAATGTCTTTCCGCCTATTATAGCATAAAGGATGATAGGGCCGTTATGATTTTGCATTCTTGAGTTCCGATTTTCCATTTTTCTGATATGATTTGTGATTTCTATGTTTTCTGTAATTAATCAAGTTTCTGGAATCTTCGCCTAGTGTAAACGTGGAAATCGGCCTGCCCAAACGTTTGACCCTGGGTTGACCGGCTTGGTTGTTCGACAGCCCGATTCTCTCGTTACCTATTTATACATACTTTGTCGATTATTATAAGATATCGTTAGCCGTAAAATTTCTAGCTATTCAAACTGTAAATTGCCTTGAGCTTTCCGAACCTGTCAGTTCCGTTGAATTTCGTGGCGAGCTCACGCCCATTATTAGTCCGAATATCTGGAAACTGTACTATCTATCATTTCTTGGGAGCTATTATAATTTAATTTAAATTCTCTCTTTCTTTTCTAAGACTTTTCTTTTCTGATTTCTTTGAAGTCCGATTCCTGACTTAATATTCCTAGTTTAGTGTATGCGATATCTTCCGATCTTATTTCGTGAATTCTGGCTTTTGTGCTGTATCTGATTTTCGTTGCTGAAAATTCTTTTAAGTTCATCTTTATATTATCTGTGGAACTTCTGTGAATTTTGCGTAGCACGAATGTCCTTCAGACATGGTGCGTTCTAGCCGCCGTTCTAGGCGACCGTTTTATTGACGTTCCTCGACGCCTTGCCTTCTGCCGGTCCTTGAGATTATACTGCCCGTTTCGAGAACATCGTATGATCGCAACGGCAATTAAATACTCCTTATAATATTCTATTTTCTGAACTGTGATATTTTTGATGTGCCATATTTTGTTCTAATTAATTGTAATCTTTTCTATTTATTGTGCTAACGTTTCCGTATTTGCGATTGTGAGCTTATGTTGAAGAACCTGCGCGTATTATCTCGCGTAAGAACCGCGCGTATTCATCGGGTTCACGCTAATTTATAATTTCGTTTGAGTAACTCTTTCATATTACTGTCGTCGATCGCGGTTATAATTTCACGCATGCGAGAATTGGAACCGAGTAGTTTGTTCCGGTGCCGTTCCGTGCGTCCCGATTTCTGACAGTGTTCCGATTTTGTGAGTTTATTTCAAAAACGATTTTGTTAGTTTATTCCGATTTTGTTAATTTATTCTGATTGCATATTAATGAGATTATTCCGACCACATTATTTGCTGTTGATATCGTTCTAGGAAGTATCGAGCCCACGTCTTACTCGCGTGCGCGCTCACGCTCTTCGGTCTCGTGATCTTCCGACCCATCCAATGCATCTCTAGATTCCGATATTAAATTATGTTATTTTAATTTCGTTTACATTGTATAGTTTTCGCTTTTGGACACCGAGTATTGTGAATTAATTTTAAGACTTTTGTTAACTATGCCTGATCTAATGCTTGTGTAACTTCGCTATTGAGTTTATTGATGATTTGAAATTTTGTTTTGCTTAGTACAGCTCCGGTGCGTTAACTCATTAATTTGGATTATTTTATTATAGTGTTTCGTATCGCCGTCCCATAAGTCCTCGGCTGGATTCCCACTTCCTTGCCTCTTGAACGCCCCAACGCTTTCGACGAGCTAGCCTCTGAAGCGGCGTACCGTTGGACGTAGAGTGATCTGTTTCGATTGGCCGCGTGACCCCTTAGTTTTTGTTCGTCTGGCGGTATTTATAGGTTTAGTTCGCCTGGTGGCATATTTAGGGTTAGTTCGCCTGGTGGCAAACGGTTACCCTGACCCGACTAATATGTTTTCGTCGTTTCTTGCAGTTTCGTTAACGAGCCCAGAGCTCATAGTACTGCACTGGGAGTACCTGGCGCCTAACACTTAGATTTTGCCTAGACCACCTACCCTTTAGAATTCCGTTTTTTTTTGTACTATGGTTATATTGCTTAGTTCATTAAGAATATTGCGAGCGTCATTATATCTCGTTATATTCATGTACATTTGAAAGAGATGAAACTATGCTCACCATCTGCAAGTGAATTTTAGAAAGTATAGTAGAATCTCAAAATAACTAACATAGTGAACACAACTGTTCAAAAAAAAAGGAAAAAAAGAACTGTGTTATAGACTGAGAAATGATAAATGATAAGGTTCAGGAGTAGCATAAACGGTTAGGAGAGAATGAGACTTAATCCAGAGAGCATTAAACTCCAACTACGGTTAGACAAGAGAGATAGAGGCTGAGATTACAAGACAAGTCTTGTAGGTGAGAGAAATTACTCGAAGTTTCTCTACAGGACGAGTGGTGTCTCGATCTTGCAACATTCGAGAAAGATCTTTTCGGCATTTCGCAAAAATATGAGAGAAACGAGATAGGACTAGGTTGATTTACGTTACGGGACAATGATTCACTGAGACGATCGATTGAGAACACACCACGTTTCACTTGACACAACAGTTGACTCACAAGATTTCACAAAAATCACTTATTGCACGTTACGGATACTAGTAGCGGTTTCCGCGTACGCGATCTATACTGACTAGGGGGCGCGTCCAGCTGGACTTATATGCCATCTAGTTGTTCGTCTAGAGAGTTCCAATGCTCTCGATCGATAAGGATCTAGAAAAATGCTATGTTCGAAGAGTCTAGAGAGTTCGATGGTGAAAAGAATGGAAAGAAATAGAAATAGAGAGAAAACAGATTTCAAAGAAGAACAATCCGTCGGCTGTTGGCATTAAAAGGAATCCTCTCCTCCTATCTTGTTAATATAATTTTTTTTCAAACATTTCCGCCCACCTTCGTTAACTTGTTAACGAATTTAAAGAGAGTCCGAATCAATCGGAAGCGAACGTAATTTAACAATAGGTCATATAAACGTAGAAGTCTGTTTACGAACAGTATCGACTCGAGTATGACCATCTTTTCCTGGATGATTTTGAATGACGTAGCCAAGAGGCCACTTTGCAGGGGGGTAGCGCTCATCAACCACTAGAACGAGAGATCCTTCTTTGATTGATGCAGCAGGTCGATTCCATTTGTAAATTGCATGATAGCGTTGTAAACATTCTCGAGACCATGGTGACCAAAAACTGTCCAGCATCCGACGGATCTGTTGCCATCTAGACAAACGAGACGTTTTAATGTCTTCTAACAATGGTTCTGGGATAACAGTAGGTGCGTGTCCAATAAGAAAATGTCCTGGAGTAACAACAGTAAGATCATCAGGAATATCGGTAAGAGGGCAAAGAGGTCGTGAATTGAGCACTGCTTCTATCTGGGTAAGAAGAGTTGACATTTCTTCATAAGTTAAAGTTTGATCTCCAATGACTCTTCGGAGATGATGCTTCATTGATTTTACGCCCGCTTCCCATTTCCCTCTGAAATGAGAAGCACCTGGTGGATTAAACTTCTATTCCGTGCCCTCAATCGCAAGTAGTGAAGCAAGATGTTTCCATTCATTTGATGCTGAAGAAAGAAGATTTTGTAATTCAAAATGGGCTCCCTTGAGATTAGTACCTCAATCACTTGATAAGGTGACACAGATTCCGTGGCGGAAAGAAAATCTTTTGTATGCGGCTAGGAATGCGTTTAGTGGATCAAATAGTTGTGCTATGGTCGATAACAGTGGTTCGTTTAGTAATAATCTTTGTTGAAGTTGTCTTAACTGTAAAATGAAACGTATCAGAGGTTGGTTTCCAGGACAACCCTAATGTATGAATCACAGTATCCTCGTGGATAGGTAATGATGATAATTCTTTTTTCTGGCGGGATTGACTGAAGGACCAGCGGTTCATTATTACTCCACTTCTGAAGAGGAAAACAGCCCGCCATGCAGAGTTGGTTTACTTGATTAACCCTTTCTTGAGCATGTTGAACGGAATCAGCTGCTCCAAATATATCATAGACCTACCGTCCTTTCTTCAAAATTTGAACCGCAAGAGGAAATTTAGCGCCTCACCTGTGATTAATTGCAATAGTGTTCGAAGTGCCAAAAAGGGGCACAGGCTAGGCCATATGTCACAGTAATTAGTTTATAAGTGAGAATATCTTGAGAATTGTTGATCCATAAGATTGGCTGTAGATCCCAATCATCGGGGTGGACTCTGATTTGTCGATACATCTTTTCAATATCTGATGAAAAGACATAACAAAACTGCCGGAACCATATCAAGACATCAATCAAATCAATTTGCAGTTTAGTTTCAGTGTGAAGTACATCATTCAACGATACTCTTTTTTATCTTCGGCTGGATCCGTTATGTACGACGCGAAGTTTGGTTGTAATCAAGAGACTCGGTCGAGTCTCGCGCCAAGTACAGGCAACCCGCTGTACGGGGCACGGGCCCGCCGAGACTCTTTACTCGAAGCATCTCTTGTACCTGTGTTTGGACTCATATATCTCATTAACGGCTCGAAGCATCTCTTGTACCTGTGTTTGGACTCATATATCTCATTAAAGGCTATGCGTGATAAAAAGTTATTGATACATTCACTATAGGAATCAAGGGTTCTGAATCGATTGCTACCAAGTTTAATAAGATTAGTGTACGAGATCAGGGCGTATCAACATGGAGAGCGAGATGATTTTATTTCAGGTCCATCGTCGTCGTCGTCGTCGTCTTCACACGTCTATCGCATTTTTTACACGACAGATGGCGCTGACTGCTATGCCTTCCTTACCTATTTGTACTCTGTATGATGTTGGTAATTTATGAATACACAACACAATCAAATACACTTTATACGTGAAGCTACCGTTCATACCGAATTTCGAATTAGTATAAGGGTGCTTTCACAACAGTATAGAATTATTAAGTTTTTAATAGTGTTACGTCCGAACCAGAATGAAGGCCAATTACCTAATCTGGTGCCTTTACCGAACCGTAATATACTGATATTTT
>JARQSV010002692.1:0-14057 GCA_030142285.1 Calameuta idolon | reverse complement strand
GCATCGTGGTATTCTCTTATGATTTGTTCGCGGTCTTCTATCGTGGGGCAGGTTACGCCGCTGCCATTTTCACGTTCATCGTTCGAACTGTAGTCCTCTTCTTTGCAGGTCGATGAGCATTCGCTCTGCTCTTCCGAGCTTCCTTCCTTACAGATTTCCGCGCTATCTCTGCCCCATCCACACGGCTTTGTGGCGGGACGCTCGGAGTCCTTTGCGCTTTCTTCTGGCCTTAGGCTGCCGTTCGGCTCAGAGGTTTCCCTCGCCTTCTTCTGGGCCATTGTCGTAGCGCAAATACGACTTAACACGGACGCGTTAGTGTTTCTTTTCCCGGCCTTGCACTCCACGTCAAACTCATGTTCTGACAATTTGAGTCTCCATCCCTGTAAAGTAGTATATAAAACTATCGGTGCCGGTATACATCAACTTAGTTTCATCACCAAAAGTATTTTTTATATAGTTGTAGTGAAAACCGTATATATACGTTTTAGAAATGTCTAGGATGGGAAATCTTGCGTATATCAGTTTATTGAATTTAATTTTTGTTCGATTTAATTCCACTATAATCATATCTTCATTAAATACGGTACGGCTTCGAAAATATGGTTTTGCAATCACAGCCTTTGCTCCATACGCGCCATCCCACCAAGTAACCAGTCTAACGTCCTTTTGTTTTCTGACATTTTCTATTGTCTTACCGAAAACCGAATTATTCATAAGTTTTGTAACGTGGCATCCGTGGGACAGCCAGTTACATAAAGGCATGGGCACACGGGAAGCCGTGCCGCCGCAGGGAGCCGCCGAGAGAATGCCGACGTCGCCGAAGGTTCGTGGCGAGAGGAAGCCAGGGAGTAGAATCGGCAGCGCCGAACCGACAATCGGGCGAGCTCGGGGAAGATTGGCACCGCCCGGAGATGGACGGGCGGCGAGCGCCGAAGAAAACGAAGATCAGACCGAGGTGAGCGCGATCGCACGAGTTCGGGTGGACTCGGGATTCTTCGGAAATCCTCGGGCCGGGGGCCCGAAAGGGGGACACTTCGTTTTGAACCGGCTAACGGGAAGATTCGCTAAGTGAGCAACAGTGCGATTTTTTTTTTTTTTTTTCTTTTGGTGGAAGTGAGTGTTGGACTGGACAAACGGTAATACGACTTGGCATTTTCCCCGGACTCGATTTTGAAAAACGGTGGAGTGGACCAGAGAGAGAAAGAGCGAGACGCAAGAGAAAGGGAGCCAACCATGACAAACCGCCGAGGAAGAAAGGCTAAGGGCGCCGGAAGTTCTGGTAAGTGCAACCAATTCTGCTACCGGAACGAAGCCGCGCGCCGGCAGGCGGGAAGTGCATGCGCCGGTGCAGCGCGGCGCGGAAAGTGGGAGGCCACGAGCCTCGCTATGAGCCCTCGCGGGAAAAAGATTGGAACCCGCCGGAACCCCGAGAACGACCTCCGCGACCGCGTCTATTGTTAGGATTGTGTCGAGTCGTGCCCGTTACCAACAACCAAGTGTACTCGTTGGCCTATAAATAATAAATGGTCATTGTTTAAAGTAGATCCCGCCGTGTCAATTATTTCGTAGAAGCCGGCTGATTCCTGCATGCACTCGCCGCCCTCACGTTCCCCTCTACCATGTTAGATTAGGAGCTAGCGGGAAGAATCCGGTCGAGAGAACTCCCGGAGTGACAGCCGCGGATTAGAAATTTAAAGGCCCACAGCGTCGAGCTGGTGCAAGGATGCACCTGGCGCCCAAGGGATCTGCGGAGTGCAACGTTGGGGTCATAGATAGAACGTAGGACAGGAAATGGGTTACAGTTTATAAAAGTTTTTTTCAAAATCATTACTTGATTTTTTTCTCATCTCGGTGTTGAAATCTATACACTTTTTGAGCCATGGTGCCTGTTTAAATTTTAGAACACGATGAATTTTTGTTAATTTTATACTTAATCTCAAACACTGTTTCAAATTCTTATAATGAATGATGTATCTATCTTTCGGGAGGTGCGAAGTTATCAATTTCAAAATGTTAGAGCCTGGAGGAGTGTATTGCTGTGGACGGAGTGGTAAATTTTTATGAAGTTCTTGAAGCTCGAACGGATACTCCAAATCAATTTCGAATATGTAGCCTGTAAGAGGGGCATCGAGAATATTGCTAATATCCGATTGCTCAAAATTTTCTTCCCATTCGAATGAGCCTACTGGTAATGATTGACTCATAGCTGCACCGTATAAATTATTTACATCATAGTACATAAGATACGACTCTTTTTTGCTTGAATCAAAATCTGCTTCCATATACATACCTATTCTTAGTCCTGGCGTATCTTTTGGAGCGTTGAACGACGCCACCTCGGATACCTCTCTCGATAAACAACAACTTCTCTACATCAGTCAGTAGCTCAAGTTCAACACCCGTACACTTGAGCATAGCGTCGAAGGCAAGGCCTGGTGCAGTATAATAGTGTAGAGAATCTAAATTGTATATGGCGTAACAGTTACGTCTAAAATTTTCAAAGATATCATCTAAAAGGAGAATATCGATTTTCAGATACAAATCAGAATATTCACTTAACGTTTGAATGCAAAAAGCCTGCCAAACATTATAAGCATGATCATAATCTGCTTCTGAAATTCCTTCGTTATTTAATTTTGAAGAAAATTCTTTTACGATGTAACGATCACTTTATATTCTGCGCGCAGAAGTTAATACCGATGTAAGAGCGCTATCGTCACCGTTCTCCCACTGCCAAATTAGTGCCCTGACCTGTCCGGTGAGCGGCAAATATTGGCCCCTTTTGCCACTTGACGCTTGGCTTAGAAGTACCGGATGGGCAGGAGCAAGACAGACAGGCTACCGAAAATCAGGTATTATTATCAATCTAGTCATAGAGGCCATGTAATTAATGATAAATTAATTAAAGTTTTGTTGTATATTTTTCCGTTTCTGTTAGTACTAACCGGTAGAGGCAAAAGGGCCATTTTATTAACTACGACGAATCGAACTCATCCATAAAATCGAATTTGGACACATGGAACTTTGAAATTATCGTGAGACGGATACCTCAAACCAGGATTGATGAATAAATTTAACTCATAATGTGCACAAGGATAACTCCAGGACAATTCGAATACTATTAATGTAAAGGACAGTCATTATACAAATTGTTAAAGGTATTGTGAACTTTGCTGGTATGGAAGGATGAGTGTGGTGAGATATGTATGTGCGTGTATAATATTATATTGTAAATTTTTGTAAATATTGTTTTAAAATCGAGACGGAGAATGTTTTACCGTAGAATCAAATAGTAAAGAATATTTTAGATTATTTATATGTTTGTTCTTTTGTTTTTGGTATAAATATATATATATGTTTCAATTATATAAAAGGGTAATTTTTTACAACGAATAATTGCTCATCTTTGAGCTTTTCCCAATTATCAATATATGCTTAGGGAAAAACACCTTTTCTAGTCAATAAATTGAATTCCTCTACATTATTATAATGTTTACGCGTAATTAGTTTTTTAACATCCTTCAAGTAGGATGTTAATTTTTCAATGCTACTCGCCATAAATCTAAACGAATCAATAAATCGATAATCTACAATCGTATCTTTGACACTCTTCGTGAAAGATATACATATATCTTTCTTTGTTTACTGGTAAGAGATTCATTGAACTCTCGAAAGACGTAGCTAGAGCTCTGATGAAAAAGTGTGAATCATAGCCGGGTAAGTTATGAAATACGATAGGGGCGGTATGTGAGCTCTTATAGTTCCAATTACATCCATAAATGGCTTTTCACGAATTGGGGATCCGGGGACGCCTGGTGAACCTTTGCGATTCCTATGGGACGGAGGAGCCCATCGCCGGACAGCCTGCTATTGCTGTTCCCGAATTGTAACAATTGTCGCTAAGATATACTTAGAATTTGGGCGCGTGGTGCCATATTGGAGAATTCTGATTGGAGCCGAAGGACCAATTGGAAGTGATTGCGAATAAGGGAGAGGGTGATCGTCTCCGGTGCTGCCGAGTACGATTCGAAAGAAAGACAACTTGGTCTTCTTGCTTGGACTGTCAACGATGCGAGTCGTGTTTTGAGCCGTATCGGTTTTCGGGGTTCAAGTCGGAGGAAAATCAGGACTTTTTCCGAGGCTGCGTTGAAGGGCCAATTTTCCGGAACTAAGAGACGTAGAGATTTCGGTAAGCGATTGATTATTTTATGAGCGACGAAATCTCGTAATACCCTGCGTTTTGTACATCGTGATTGTGCACGTGGGAGAAGTTCCCACATTTCGAATCGTGTTCCGTCCAGCGTACAAGATTCCGACGACCGGCAAGAGATTGTGTCGCGTAAATATGTTGCCCTCTGTGGACATATTTATTCGTGTATTATGAATTAAGCGTAGTATGAATTTTGTGCTAATGATTAGTTTTTCGGCAATGGTTGAGTGTTTGATCTCCGAAATACGTTGTATCGCGTTCAAGTGAGGGACGTGTTGCCGAGAGACACGAAATGGTCCTTGAGGTCGTGTTCTAAAGTATCGCGATAAGTTTGTGTTATTGTGTAGACTCGACTCAAATATTGAGATGTGATGTTATTTGAATTTTGTATGCGATTTTTCGACCGTAGTTATTGGTTCGTGAAAATATCGAAATTGCAATCGAGTGTTTGAATCTATTTATTGAATTTTATGACGCTGACTGTGCAGAATAGATCGCGGAATTTGTTCGTATTAAATTATTCTAACCGTATATAGAATTGAAATGTCACCGCTTTTTAGCGCGTTGAATTGTATCCAATACGTTGTGAATCGCCTAGTGGTTTTACATCGCGATCTTATTGGGTCTGCTATTTATTTTGAAATTGTGAAATTCGTAGTTTTTGTATCCGGATGATCGCGTCCGAAGTGGAAGTCTGAAATAAAGACCGATTGTGTTATTGTTGACCCAAACAGCTCTGGTATTATTTTGTCGATAGAAAACTGTCCTTGGTTTCCAAAGATCCCCGCCGCCTCCGCGGTGTTGAGTTAGTCAAAGGAAGGCATGAACGAACGAACGAATCGATTAGAATTGATACGTGGTTCCCGTTTGGAACCTGGCGCCCAACCGTATGATCGTTAGTGTTTAGAATATGTTAGCCTGGGTTACCTGGAACGCGAAGGAATCGCGTAAGTTGGGCGCCGGTCAGTTTCCCATCTCCCGAGGCGGCTAATCGCGTAAAAATATGTCACAAACTATATTGTAAAAATTAGTTTGCGACGAAAATCCTTTGAGGCAATATCTGTGAAACTTAATCTAAAAATGGGGCACTCGCATGGGAAAGAAGGAGAACGTGAACGGACCATGAGGGAGAGAGACCATTTTCGAAGAGGTCGGCATCACGAATGGGTACGGAGCGCGGATCTACTTGAAAGACGCAATCGTATCACTTTTGATAACAACAATTTATTCGGAATGAATGAAAATTCTGCAAGATCAGATCGTGCGAGAGATTCTTCTGGCAGTACAACTTCGGATCAAGGTCAAACAGAAGGATCTGAAAGAGGGAATCGAGCGACCAGATAACAAGCCATCTTTATTCGATTCGTTCAAAATACGCACTGCTATTATCAATAAAATTTTGAATTCGACTATATGAACTTGTTTGGAAAATTATTCTTATCGTTGGATCCCTATACCTCAGATTTACGTCGCAATTCTTTATCATTAATTGTGATAGAATCGAGAATTACGCATTTGATGCATCTTCCAGACGGAGTGACTTACGTTCTGGAATATTCGGATGAGCCTTAGCCCTCCTCCGACGACGACGACGAAGTTATGTTGCGCGCTTACGTATATATGTATCTCGTACGAGTAATTTGACACCTCGGAGGAATGCATTCTTCATGCGTGAGGTTTCGACCTGCACTTCAGCTGGGGGGTTGGGGGATTCACGAAGCTACTCCGTGTAACGAGAAGGCTACCGTCTCGATGCTGCGAGATAGCGTTCGAGGTCAAGTCGGCTCCTCTCTCTGATTCACCGATGCTACGCACTAATCTGCACGATAAGGTTCCAGGTTAGTGGGAAGAAAAACTTCCTTCAAGAATGCATTAGCGATGCGCAATTCTGCGATATAACGTTCGAGATCGAACAGGCTGAGGGCTGCATGCACAGTTCTGCGAGACGACGTTCGAGTTCAAACTGGCTGAGGGCTGCTGTCCGAAATGTGCACGAACTTGCCCAGAGCTGGGAGGGCGTTCATCGAAGTTTCTAGAAGGTTCTCCGGGGTAGGAGGCAACGTTCAAGGTCAAAACGACTGAAGGCTGCTGTCTGAAACCTACATGCCCCGGGAAGGGAGGAAGGGGGTTCATCAAAGTTTCTGGACGACTCTCCGGGGTCGGGGGCAAGAGGTTGCCTGAAAACGTCGCGCGAGAGGACCGCTGGCTCTGGGAGCGATCCTTCGCGACTTAGGACGGACGCGAATCGTCGAAGTATCTAGAAGATTCTAAAAGGTTCTAGAATATTCTAGAAGGTTCTCGACCGCGTGCAATTCCTAGAATCGAGCGCAAAATTCTCGAGAAGTAACACAAAAGTCCCGGAATCGAGCGAAAATTCTTAGAAAATAGGGGTCTCGGTGACGTCACTTCCGGAAGTCGTAGAGCTCATGACGGCAACTTCTGACGGACACCCACGAGTGCATAGTTCTAGAGTGTCGATATAGGTCGGTTACAGGAATCTTGATCCAGAACTCCCCAACTTATACTATTGTGTCCAGCTGTCGCCCGATGCGCTGGGGAAGCGGCCGTGGGGGATTTCCAAAGTTACATACCGATTCGTTAAAAAACGCTCTCTATTTAGTTTAAAAGGACGACTCGAAGGGAAGGAAGAGTTATCGGCTATAAGGATCTCGACCAATCAGAATGATTAGTTTTCGAATTTGACTATTGTCAAATTAGTCTTTCTCGTGTTCTCGTTCAGGGCCCACCCGAGTGTAGCTTGGATACGATTCTTGACCTTCTCGGATTAGCTGCTCCAACTCCAGTGAGGATTCCCAATTTATTAATTGGTGAAGGGATTTCGATCTGTTACGTTCTCGATTAGCTGCTCTCTGTATCGCGCACTATTTGCCTGACGCTTACTCCGACCCTCTGTATCTTAACCTAGCAGCCTGAGCGGCCATGCATTTCCGTAACCATCCGCTCCCCTTTGTGCGTCCAGTTGCGTTTGCTGATTTTACGCGACCCCAAAGATCAGCATCTACGGTTGCGTTTCTCGATTTTACGCGTTCCCAAATATCGAAAGGATCCGTTAAGTTATCTTCTTTCTGGTAGGTTCTATCAGAACTATCATTTTGGTGGAGTTGGGCCTGTTCCACTGCAACTCACAGTTCATACCGGCTCGTCGATTTCCGGTGAAACAAGAATTGGCTGGCGCCCGCCTGGTATGCGGATGCATGAGCGAATAGCGGACGCTCGAAGGTAACGTAGGTTGGTTCTTGTAGATAGTTCGTTCTCGGATTTTTCTTACCGGTGTCGAGTAAAGAAAAGAAATACATTACAACTAATAACATATGGTTTCTTATAAATCCCCCCATAGGTTATATCACACAAGAATAGTGAGATGTAATCTGCTTATCTATTAGTGTACGTACTTAAATTACATTCTATATTCTATACACAAATTTGATATGGTTGACTTTTATATGCTACAAATTTATCTTATATTATAACATTAAAGTCGCGTCAATTTATTTATAATATAGTTTTAGATTCGCACGATTATAAATTCCTTTGCTTGCATATGGTGGATTGATTTCTGTTAAATGGTATGCATTTTCACCATATTTTTTATGTATCTTATACGGGCCTTCATATAGATGGCAGAACTTTTTCGGGACTTTGTCAATAGCATTTGAAAGGTGCGGGACGCGTACAACTATAGAATCGTTTTCTTTTAAAATAATTTTCGATTTCCTTTTTTCTGGTTGTTTGCGCATTTGGAAATTATTCATGAGTTTTTCCCTACCTAGTATGTTGTTTGCAGTATGTGGTATGTTAATGCTAGCTGGAAATTGAATGTTTTTGGGTAGAATTTCGACTGATGATTGATTCAAATGTAATTCGCATGGTGCATACCCTGTGCTGGAATGAATCGTAACATTCAATAAATTTTCTATAACAGTAATATATTTTGCCCAATTAGTGTGCTGATCTGCACACAACGTCCTAAACAGTCGTTCTAGTTTTCCCATTACCCTTTCCGTAGGATTGGATTGCAGGTGACATATTGATGAAAATGTAATTTTTATTCCTTCCCGTTCTAGCATATTTCGCCATGCTGCTGCCGTAAACCGTCAAATGACGCGCAGTTGCTCGCTTTACTGGATATAGTATACCATATTTTGTAAAATTATCGAGGACTACAAAAATATATTCAACACCTCCTACGGAATGCGGTAATGGCCCGTAGAAATCGACAGTCACTAAACCTCCTGGTTCATTGGCGGATACCATCCGGTATTCTCCTTCCATACCCCGGGTTGAATGTTTCACCCGTTGATACAAGTCGCAATCTTTAACATATCGTTTAATCTGTTTGCGTATTCCCTGCCAGGTAAAATAAGATTTAATGTTTTCGAATGTCTTGTAACCGCCCGCATGCCCTTAACCGCTTATGACATAATTCAATTAATTGATCTTGACATCATATCTGCACTACAAGGTTCTATTGTTGCGACCCCTTTCCATTCGCAAATAATACATCGTTATATATATGGTAATATTAATGTTCCTTCTATTGGCATTGCTTTTTTAATTGTTTACATCGATCGTCATCCCTTTGAGCGTTAGCTAACCTTTTTAATAATTTTGTCCATCCTTTATCGTTTGCTAACTCACAAATGGCTAATAAAATGTCATGATTATTGTCATTTATTGATTCTACAGGCAACATTTCACCCAAAGTCATTATCGCATGTTCTCTTCACTGGCTGACATGAAACTGGCCACTTGGATTTCTACTAAAGAGCTCTGCTACTAAATAATCTTTTTCTTTGCAATAAGTCATCTGGTAGTTATATTGCTGGAGCAATGTGTTCCATCTGGATAATCTTTTACTAGTGAACACCGATCGACTAAGGAATGTTAAGCATTTGTGGACAGTTATTATTTCAAATGGCATCGTCTATTTCATATAGGATTCCACTGATTCCTAAGTCACTGGCATCGCATATAATTTTATATGGTCGTCCGGGTATTATATGGCGTAATGTGATACAACTTATAAATTTTTCTTTTAATTCTCTAAAAGCATTAGCATGCTCAGCCGTCCAATTCCTTTCTTGTTTACCTAACAAACTTCTGAACAGGTCGATGTGCTGAGCATAATTGATTTAGAATTGCCGATAACAATTACATAAATCAAGGAACTGCTGAAGTTGCATCTTACTCTTTGGTTCCGCAAAGGTATACAGGGTGTCCCAAAATTCGATAATAATCTCCACATAGCGAGAATCAGGTTCAAAAGTAGGTCACGAAAATGACCTTCGTTCTGTTCAAAAGTGCATAGTTTTTAAACGGGAGCCGGTCAAAGTTCACCAATCAGAGTGTGGCGACAACGGAAATGGCAAAGATTATGTAAACTCTGAGTTTTCTTTCTCGCTCTTGTTTCTCAGTTACAGTAACTGCAGTGAAGCCAATTCCCCATTCATACCAGATAATACGCTACCCGATGGGGCTTTTGTTTTCAGCGGATCGATGAGAATTAAACAGCGAATGCGAAGTCCCAATCACACGATGACTCTTAACACAGTCAGACATCACTTTGACACTGAGTCGAGACGTACTCACTGCAATTAAATAAAAATAAACATTCATGCAACAGTGCATAGGTATTACGTAATATCCTATCCTCATAGGTAGAAGGATTGTTTAATATGGGACTATCTTGTGGATTGATCAGATTAGAATTGATATGGAAAATCAATCCTAATTCTAGGGCCTGCTGCAGGTGCACGTCAGGTTCACGGTAGATCGATGATAAATTTGCGGGAGATGTATCGTGTATAAAGAAGCGTTTTCCCAAATCTGAAAGGAGCGCACGGCCGTCGTCTTCGAGGTCCAAACATAACTCGTTCATATCTTAGGTACATCTTACGGGACATTTGTGTATCTCCAGTACATCTTACGGGACTTTTTCCCGTACTTTTTCCGGGACTTCCTCCGGTACTTTTTCCGGTACTTTTCCCTGGATTTTTAGCTACTAGCCATTGCCGTTGATCGTACATTTTCCTGTACTTCCTCCCGCACATTATCCCGTCCATTATCCTGTACATTATTCTAGGTCCTGGACGAGTTGATTTTCATAGTATTTTGGAGTCTTCGTGTTCCTCGCCATAGATTTTAGAGTCTTCGTGTTCCGCGCCGTAGATTTTGGAGTCTTCGTATCCCTCGCCATTGATTTTAGAGTCTTCGTGTTCCTGGACGTAGATTTCGATATCGATGATTTCGACGAAATGCAGAATCGATAAGTGCTGTCTAACATTCATGCCGGAAGTCGCAAAAAGTTGCGATTCGGTATACTCATTCTTGGGACGAAAAAAGAGGATACGTGTTTTTGCATTTATCTCCTGGTCCAGTTTTTCAATTTCACGTATTTTACAAGATCGGGAGTCACAACTGTTGTGTAACTTTGCCACCGGAAGTCGCAAAAGGTTGCAAATTGTAGTGAATATTCTCTGGACGAAATAAGGTAATGGAAATAACGAAATATTATTAAGTATTACTTGCTCGAGATTTGGTTTTCTGCATAATCGTTGTGCTCTGCGTACAACTGCGGCGTCAGGGGTTAGTTCGTCAATCACGCCTGTTAGAAGTGGGAAATGTTGATTGAAGTAAGAAGCTGCCTTTAACCATTGTCTCCAGTAAGTTACTACAGGTTGTGGAGGAAGGGGAATGCTTGGTGCCATTTCACTGAACAAGTGAACTCTTGTTGGTGATTTTAGAAATGCCGAGTTTGTACTGGCTATTACATCATTAGCATTTTCATATGTATTACGTATTTCTTCACCTATACGATGCAGACCGTGATTGGGACAAGAAACATGACTCATTTCAGGGCAGTTTACTTTAAATAATCTTCCCGAACGGATCATGTATAGTGCTGCTTCAGATAAATACAATAGTATTCGATTGTGATGAGCACTTTTGTGCCACAAAAGTTTCAAGAATCTTACGTAAATTGAGTAACAGATTCGGCACCTACTGTAGGTATTCAATCGTAATTTATTAAACGAGGTTCCGCTGTGCGATCTCGAAGTACTGGAGCCACGAATGTGTTCAGATGTCGTTAAGTTTAAAGTTACACCACTTACGCGTAGTCAGTATCCTTATGGTTTTAATGTAAACGTTAAATGAAGATATTTACTCACAATGTAGATTTATTTTCGCAATAAATTATCAACAATTAATAATAAATAGTTTAATGCATTGAAAAAATTTTTCGATAATTATAATTATGCACACATAATTTATTCAAGGATTGTCCTTATTTATCATAAAAGTATCGATTTGTGAATCATTTAAATGACGATCTTTAGAGGATCTCCCACGCAACTAGAACAGGCTGTACCTCCTAAAGGGTTGGGAATAGAAGATGATGTTATGAGTAAAAGTTAAATGGTATCAGACGGTGCATAATATGCAACTAATTTTATGGACTTTTGTGTATCGGTGCATTAGAAAAATGCAACTGCACTTTTTTTTTTAATGGAAACCTATATTTTTGACTACACCAGTCGATGCAGTTTCTTATGCTCTACATAAACGTACTAACATACTGTTACCTCCTACCCTGCCCTCCCGTTGGGCACTGGTGTCACTTTTAGTGCACGGTAGTGAATCCTTGTTTCTCTACGTGTAGGATGTATAATTTTTTCTTTAAAGAGCTCGTGCTCTGGGCGGACGAATTGGATTTGATGGTAGGTTAGGTTATTCAACCAGTCCGTTGATATGAATACTACGGTCTTTAATAACATTTACCTTGCAGTGAAAATCGGAAAACTCTAATAAAGAACGCGTGATAGCAAAGTTCGGAAACGAATTGTCGATTTCTGATACTTAGATAATTTTTTACTCGAGAACGGCGGCCCTGAGCGAGAAAATGGATGGAAGTATTTTGATTCAAAATTTCACGTATAATATCATAGTATTTTTTATTTTACCGAAATCACTATTTTTGAGTTATTTTGAATTTTGATAATCTAATAATGAATATAGATCTAATGATTCTGATAGTTCATTATAATATTGAATAAAGAGGTTTGAAAACTATACAGTAGCTATAAAGCTGTAGCAATACGTTATTTTAGCTGACTCATCACGGCCGCCATCTTGAAAATCAATTGTGTGAGCTAAGCTTGCTAATATGTATACAATCCGTTATCACAAAACTCAAAATAGTCATTTTGCCCGCTAAAACTTGGGCTGGACTTCAAAAGTACATATTTCTGTGAATTTTGCAAAAATTTCGGGCATTCGGGTGCCATTTTGGATTGGTTAACCATACAAATCAAAGTATCTCATAGTATATTATTGAAGTACAACTTTCGGGTCCCGTATCCTGATGGATTAGAAAGTTCTTAAGTACCGAGAACATAGTTAAAAAAAATACCTTAAAAATAAAAAAGATTCAAAAATCGGCATTTTTTTGTTTATTGTTAAAAATGACCAATTTGCGGCCATTTATTGTTAAATTTGACGATTCCATTCGAAAGATTAGATTTTTCTACACAAGAATATGTATCCCAATAATTTTTCCTCACGGGTTATACTTGAAAGGCACGAGCTTGAAGTTGACGGTAAAATTCCGGCCATTTGAGCGTTAAAGGGTTAAGTTGAGGTCGAGGTGCTCGAATTGCCGAGAGAAGATAGTCTCGACCTACCGAGTTGCCTGGCAGAGGAGAGTACCCGACGGAAACGTTTCCACGGACCGGCAAAAGCCCGGCTGAAATACCAGCGCTCCGCTGGAGATGGGCTAAGGGCTGTAAAACGGGCGGAGATAAAATTTGGATATGGTTAAGGACAGGGGAGGAACCTCCTGCCCGAGTTGAGGATATGGTGCCCAGATATCGCCCGATGCCCTGGGGAAGCGGCCGTACAGGATCTCTAGTTATGTTACGTACCGATTCGTTAAACAACGCTCCCAATTTGGTTTCAAGAGATAACTCGAAGGAAAGGAAGCGTTATCGGCTACAAGGATCTCGACCAATCAGAATGATTAGTTCTCGAATTTGGCTATTGTCAAATCAGTCTTTCTCGGGGCACCAACCGAGGTGTCACGAACTGGCTCGCGTTCCCGTGCTATCTACTGATAGTTTTTCTAGCCGCGTGTCTAGTGGGCGTAAGTGTTCCGGAGGTGTAGTGCCGTGCCCTAGTGCAGTACCCACCTGTGTGTCCCTTGGATACGGTTCTTGATCATCACGGATTCGGTTCACCAGCTCCGGTGAGGACTCCCAATTTATTCATTGGTGAAGGGATTTCGATCTGTTACGTTCTCGATCAGCTGTTCTCTGTATCGCGCACTATTTGCCTAATGCTTAATCCGACCCTCGCAACCTTAACCTAGCAGTCTGAGCGGCTAGTGCATTTCCGTTACCGTTCGCTCCCGTTCATGCATCTAGTTGCATTTCTCGATTTCACGCGCCTCCAAAAATCGAAAGTATCCGTCAAGCTATCGCCTTTCTGATAGGTTTCGTCAGAGCTCTCGTTCTTGGTGGAGTTGGGACTGCTCCACCCCAACTTCCAGTTCATGCCAGCTCGTCAATTCCAGAAGGTAACGTAGGTTGGTTCCCGTAGATCGTTCGTTCTCGGATTTTACTATCGGTGTCGAGTAAAGTTAAGAAGGTACGTTCCAAATGACGCCTAACGTGGAGCCCGCCAACAAATACGTTACAATATATATTGTAACGACGTAATCGCACAAATAATGGCACCTGCAGAAATTATTATTAGAATCAAGAGACTCGGTCGAGTCTCGCGCCAAGTACAGGCAACCCGCCGTACGGGGCACGGCCCGCCGAGACTCTTT
>JARQSV010002691.1:0-14073 GCA_030142285.1 Calameuta idolon | reverse complement strand
ATGTGCTGAGTCTGAAATTCCATTGACTGTCGGCTGGCATTCTGTTTTGAGAGTACTAACCGATGCCATACGTAACACAGGCGAGGACGAACAGCAGTGAATGCGCGCATTCTCGTGAAATGCAAAAACAATTTGCTGGGCAACAACAATAGTAGCGTTACCGCCGTAATGTGCCTGACCGCTCTGTCGTAACATCTCGTAAAAGGACTTTTACGAGAGCGCTACGTGATCCCCACCATCCGGTTGGATATTCGGAGTGGAATCCGAAATATTTTGGGCCTAAACGAGCCGTTGAAACCGACCGACAGGCGCGAGAAGCTCAGAAAAAAAAGATGTGCGATCTGCTCGGTAAAAGCCGACAGAAAAACGTGGATGCTATGCCCCAGTTGCGAGCGACCGATATGCGACGAACATAGGGCATATCTATGCACAGAATGTGCCTCCGGTATCGATACATGTTTCTTTTTTATTTTTGTAACATGTATTGAGTATCTTCAATTCTTCTGAAGCGTTTTTTAAATATTTTTGTTGCTATTTCTGTAATAAAATAGATATTTTTTTATATGCGTCAGCGTCTCGTTTTTTCCCTCGAAATCGCTCCTTCATCCTACGAAATAAATATACTTTTCGGAATATCCACAAAAATCATTGGATATCCTTAAAAGAGTACAGTTTCAAGATTATAAAACGATTTTTATTTTTCTTTAAATTAAAAATTACAGAAGTTATCAAACTTTTTGTGAAAAAACGTCATTTTACGGACGTTTTTTTTGCACAATTTTTTTTGCATTATTAGAAATGTAATAGCCATTTCTAAACAATTTTTTCATATAAAAATAAGTTCAAATTATACCCCGGAATTTTTTAAAAAATTTAAACGGCTTTATTTAATTATTTATAACAGTTTCAATAGTCTGGGTCCGCTGGACCCAGAGTGACTATTACGTAATTCTGGGAAAGTATGACTCGTAAGGATTAATATCAGTATGTTTCCAAGCGCGATTCCGCTATGTCTTATTCAATGACTGAAAAGTGTGATATGATCACGATTTACTGTGAATGTAGACAAAATGCAGTGTAGGCCCGATTACTTTATAAAGAAAGAGACCCCGAGCGAAACATCCCTTCTACACAGACTTTCATTAATACGTACAGGTTGTTCCGAAGTATTGGAAGTGTACATGCAAGACAGTACAAACGGAAGAATCCCACGGCTAATGAAGACAATGAAATTAATATTTTATCAGCTATAGCTGTCAATTCTCACGTGAGTATGAGAAAAATTGCCCGGGAAGCAGACATAAGCCAAAGCAGCGTAATACGAATTCTGGCCCGACATAAATTTCATCCGTTCCACAGATCGCCTCATCAAGAATTGCACGGAAATGATTTTCAAAATAGAATTAACTTTTGTCAATGGGGTGTGCTTCAAAATCATTCATTTTTTTCTAATGTCTTGTTTATGGACGAATCAACATTCACTAATCATGGCTCAATGAATCTACGAAGCGCCCATTATTGGTCTGTGGAAATTGATCATCAAAGACAATGTAGCGTAAACGTGTGGTGTGGTATTTTGAACGACAAAGTAATTGGACCATATTTCATTAACGGAATGATGACGGGACAGAAATACGCACAATTTTTGCAAGAAGATCTGCCAATTCTATTAGAAGAAATCGCTATGATATGTGGTACCAACATGACGGTTGTCCCGTTCATTCTGCACAAATAGCAAAAGAAATGTTGGATTCTGGATTTCCAAACAGATGGATTCGACGAGATGGAACTGTTTCATGGCCAGCACGCTCGTCTGATTGAAATCCACTGGATTTCTTTTTATGGGGTCTACTAAAGGAGACCCAAGTAGAATACATGGATGCTCCTTCAACAGTTGAAGATATGCGTCAGCGTATCATCACAGCATGTACGAATATCACCTCGGATGTACTTATTAGAGTTCAACATTCGTTCAGAGCTCGTTTACAACAATGTATCGACGTAGACGGCCATCATTTTGAACATTTATAAAATACAAGTATTCTGCTTCCATATTTTAGTTTTATCCGTTTTTTCTGCTCTTGACCTTGAATGGCCTTGGAATAATTATAATCGCTGAATTCCTAATGGAATGTACTTAAAAAAAGGGTGGTTCCATTAAAAAAAAGTCAAGGTGACCTTGATATCTCTAAAAAATGACATGAAAACAAAATATTTTTTGGCTCATGTCAGCCCCATTGTACCATTCAACTTTGTCCTTACCATATTTTACATATCTATAGAAACAAGAAAGATATTTGAGGTGCAAGCGTTAGGTGACTTGCCCGTTACAATAATTTTTTGTCATTCGGAGTGATATAATCGTTAGGAGTCGAGATATATGCCATTCAATTATTTCTGAAAAGCTTGGGCGCAGGAATTATTCTATAAGGTATATAGTTTCCTACTTCTAGAATTGGTATCTTAATTACATAAACCAATCGATATCCTATAACATTTATTGCTACTTCGCTGATTACTAAATATTCAAAATAATTTCCTTCGTGAATAGCTTTGGGCATTACGTCACTACCCTTTTCATCTCTTATCAACTTTATCAAACTCGTGAGCAGATCAGGCGATAATAATTGAGGGTTAATTTGTCCACCTTTGGCGAGAGTCACAGATTCAATTAGTATTCTAACGTTTCTGTCTAATTCCATCAAAGCTAATTCAACTTCTAAACACATTTCAGAAATCAATTCATTTCTTTTTTGAAATTCTACTTTCTCTTGTGCCAGTTTCTTCAAATTTTCATCAGTACTTTCAAAATTATTGTCAATGTCTTTAAATTTCGCGTTATATTCGACGAACAGATTTTCGGTTTTTCTTATTTTCAATATGTAAGTTTGATTTTTAAATAATTCTCCAATTCTCTTATTGTCTCTATGAACTGCATCTATTTCGGAATTATAATATGATGCATCGTCTGCGCTCATAGTCCCGAAAAGTGCTTTACCAATACTACCAACGAAATTAAATAAACCTTGTTTACTTCTAAGAAGAGTGGGTACGCCTATGGCTGAAAACAGT
This sequence comes from Calameuta idolon, assembly GCA_030142285.1. NCBI lineage: Eukaryota > Metazoa > Arthropoda > Insecta > Hymenoptera > Cephidae > Calameuta > Calameuta idolon. The sequence goes on along the minus strand of JARQSV010002691.1, from coordinate 11,001 downwards.
TTAGACTTATCTTTTCTGATAATTTCTAGCTGGTTTTATAACCTTAAGATAATATTTCGATCATTGCATTTACTGGCACAAATAGCTCCCAGCGTAGTTAATCCCTTTAATATTTCCGATTCTTCCAGTGCCAGCTCATCCATATTGATGTAGGAGACTACGTTGTAGGTCTCATGAAAGGAAAGAATCTTACGTCCTTCAAATATTCCATGTGGAGGTTTGGCAATGTACTGAATTCGAACTCTGCGAAGTTTTTACCATCATGCCTGGGAAGATTACTCAGAAGAACTCTGAAACAAATTGACGTTAGAATATTTTAATCTATTGGCATTCACAATAATTTCTTTGTTTTCTTTTCTATTTTGTAATTGACGTCAAAAATGTTGTCTATCACTCTGTACGGTCCTTCAAATGGTACAGTTAGGGCGTTCGTTTTTTCGTTTACTGTTTCGTTTGAGGTTTTGTCAATCTGTCGTATCGTTCTTTGGTCCTTTGTTTGCTTTCTAATAGTATTTTTTTGCTTCCATTCAAATTTTTTGAGATTTCCTTCTGTAGTTCGTCCAAATATTCAAAATATAGAATATTATTATTTTTCTGCACTGTTATAACATCCATTGGGTTGGATCCAATAACTAATTGACAAGGTGTGTTACCAGTACTCTTCTGGTTAGCAGTGTTATAATATAAATTGGCCAAATGAATCCTTTCGTCCCAGTCGTCCGAACTCTCATTAGTAGAGTGCTGCAAATAGTCCTTCAGAACTTGATGACTCCGTTCCAGGCTCCCATTACTTTCAGGATGGAAGCTTGTAGTCGTAATTTGTTTAACTCCCAACACCGTTTCAAAATTCTTCGTGAGTTCGCTCGTAAAGTTAGTTCCTTTTTAAGTTGTATGTTGCATGGTACACCGAAGTAACTGGCGTAATATTTTAGAAATACATCTATAACAGTGCAGGCCGTAAAATCTTTCATTGGTGCTCCAACAAAATATTTAGTCAGGCAGTCCTGTATTGTCAAAACATATTTATTACGATTTTTGGTAAGAGGAAAAGGACCGCATATGTCCATCGTGATTTTATCATTGAATGATCCTGGAATATCTGTTATTATCATCGGCATTTTTGTTGGGTGTTGATTAGCTTTATTTCTTTGGCAAACGGAGCATCGTTTAATGTAGTTTTCCACATCTTTCCTGAGTGTTTTCCAAAAATAATTTTCTAAAATCCTGTAATATGTCTTTTTAATTCCGCCATGTCCTCCTAGCAAACTGTCGTGGTTTTCTTTCAAAATCTTCTCAATGTCTTCGCGTTGGGGTATTATTCTTCTTTTGTCATGCAGATACACTGTAGTGTTCCCATGACAGAATTTTTCGCGCCATATCTTCGCTATGACTTTTCTGGGAAGCCCCGTTAGTCGAGCACATCCGTCGTGATCAACGTGGAATTCCTTGAATTCTTCAGCTATCGCTAGATACCTCAGTTCTGCGATCTTCTCAACCAAACCTTCGCTGGTTATGTCAGGATTAATTCCTACAGTGACATGACATTCTTGGTTCTCATCCTCAGAGTGAACTTCAATCGATTGTGAATTCTCCTCCCCAATGAACGATACGTCCACACTACCCTCAGGTATCGGGGAATATGTAAGAAAAAGCTGCTTTCCTAATTTCACTAGTTTAGCGGGTTCTTCTGGTTCCGTTTCTTGTATTTCGTCTCATTCTGTTCGTTGTTCCATTTCTTCGTCTATCTCTATAATATCGTCGGCATTCATTCGACGAGTTATTAGAACAGGGTTCCTGGATAGAGCATCAGTGTTCGTATTGAAACTACCTCTTTTGTAGTATATCTCATAGTCGTAATCTTCTAATATTATCCTCCATCTCGCTAGTCGCGTATGAGGATCTTTGTGGTTCATTAACCAAGTCAATGGGCGATAATCTGTTCCAACTTTGAACTTATGACAAAATGCTTCATACATCATACTATTACGAGCAGTTCCTTTTTAACAGTCGAATAGTTTTGTTCTGCTTTATTTAAAGCCCAACTTGTATGAGATCGGGTGTTCTCTTCCATTATTTTCTTGTGATAATATTCCGCCCAAAACTATTCCAGACGCGTCAGTGGTCAACGTGAATTCCCGTGAAAAATTAGGATAAGCTAAAATTGGTTCCTTGCAAAGCTCTTCTTCCAGTCTGGCAAACGCTTTTTCTTGTTCGGCCCCCCAAACAAACGCAACATCCTTCTATAATAATCAAGTCAAGGCTTTTCTTTTATTATTGTAGTCCTGTAGAAACTTTCGATAATATCCTGTCAGTACTAAGAATTGTTTAATGTTTTTAGCATTTTTTGGCTTTAGGAATTCCATAACACTTTTATATTTTTCTGGATTTGGCTTTACGCCTTCTGCAGTAATAATGTGACCTAAATATTGTAATTCTGGCTTAAGGTACTCACATTTGTTTGGCTTTAGCTTTAGACCAGTGTCTCTTATTTGTTGCAGGAAAAGTCGTAATTTCTCGTTGTGCTCGGTCAACATTTTTCCATAAACATCATCATCAAAATAAACAAAACAGGTGTTCCCGATCAGTCCTCTCAAGGCGTTATCCATCATCCTTTGAAAGATTGCAGGGGCATTTTTTTAAATTCAAAATGATCGTGTGGCGTACTAAGTGCTGTTTTTTTCGAGGTGTTCCTTTTTCATTGGAATTTGATCAAATCCGCTTGCTAAGTCAAATGCTGAGAAATAGCGTGCATTGCCTAATTGATCCAAAATTTCTTCAACGTTCGGTAAAGGGTACGCGTCCTAACGTGTTTTGTCATTTAATCGTCGAAAATCTATGACTATTCTCCACTTCTATTTTTCGGATAATTAAGTGAATAAACATGCTTCTTAACTCTGAAGGAATTTCTTCTAAAACAGTTTTTACTTCAAAAATAAATGTCTCTGCCGAGGCATTATTTCCTTCGAATTCTGTGATCAGTTCAAGATGTGACTTCAAATTTTTCATGTCAACGGTCATTGTATTGCTACCTTTCTCTGACCTAGTAGTGTCAGCCCCCATTGAGGGGTCGTCGTTTGGCGTCGTATGTATATCGGATGATGGAAATAGATCCTCTAATTTCATAGACAACCCGTCTATCTGTTCTTGTAGCGAGACAATGTGGCTTGTTAAAGTTAAAAACAGTTGTCGGTATGCCATTTTATTAAAAATTTATTGTTTACGATCCGATTCATCAATATCGTCCACGGAATCAAAAGAAGTAGAGTTGTCAGAAAATATAATTTCTTTTACTTATCTGCTTTCTGTGAATTCTCAGCGGTTCATAAGTAAATAGGTTCTTTTGATTTTGTCTTACTTACAGTAACGTTATTATCTTCATTTTTTGGTGCACTCCGCTTCCGTACTGGCTTGAGATCCTTTCTGCTGCCACCAAATTTCTTGTTATGCCGTGAGGGTGTTGTAAAATGATCTTTAACATTTTTAACAATGAAAAATAGCAAAACAAAAACTATTTTATTATATCTCTGTTTCTTGCACAATGACACAATTTTTATTATTCTGTTTTCTTTTAACGAGCGAACGATGCTCACTCGGAGCCTACAGTTCGACTATTGACTTTTAGTTACGTCTGAATAAAGAAGAAGAGCTCCAACGCCTTAGTAAAATTTTGCTGACAAAGGATTACTTATCGCGTGGTACTAAGAATACTAACCTAAGAAAGGGAAAGTACAAATTAAATAACTAAGTAACGCTTGGAGCATAACAATACATGTATGTTGATATGAAGTGTAACGTATTTCTTTTTCTTAACTCGACACCGATAAGCAAAAATCCGAAAACGAACTATCTTCGAGAACCAACTTACGCTAACTTCCGCCGTCCACCCTTGGCTCGTATGTATGTACATCCGCAATCCAGGCGGGCGTCAGCCAATTCTAATTTCACTGGAATTTGACGAGTCGGTATGAGCTGGGAGTTGGGGTGGAACAGGCCCAACTCCACCAAAACGAAAGCTCTGACGGAACCTATCAGAAAGGCGATAACTTAACGGATCCTGACGATTTTTGGGGACGCGTAAAATCAAGAAACCCAACCGTAGGTGCTGGTTTTTGGGCTCATGTAAGATCGGCAGACGCAACTGGATGCAGGAACAAAAGCAGACGGTAAGGTTGGTATGGTAGGTAAAGCCTGCTAGGTTAAGGTATAGAGGGTCTGAGTAGGCGCCAGGCAAATAGTGCGCGATATAAAGAGCAGCTGATCGAGAACGTAACTGATCGAATCCCTTCACCAATTAATAAATTGGGAGTCCTCACCAGAGCTGGTGCAGCTAGTCCGTGATGATCGAGAACTGTATCCAAGGGAAACTCGGATGGGCACTGCACTAGGGCATAGCACTACACCTCTGGAACACTCACAGAAAATTCATAGAATTTCCTGGATATCGCGAGAACTAGACAAACGAGAACTTTCTATCCCGTATCGAAACGCGGCTAAAAAAACTATCAACAGAGCACGGGAGCGCGAGCCGGTTCGTGACAACTCGGTCGGTGCCCCGATACAGACTAATTTGACAATAGTCAAATTCGAGAACTAATCATTCTGAATGGTCGAGATCCTTGTAGCTGATAACTCTTACTTTCTTTCGAGTCGTCGCTTTAAACTAAATCGAGAGCGTTCTTTAACGAATCGGTATGTAACTTTTGGAGATTCTCCGCGGCCGCTTCCCCAAGGCATCGGGCGACAGCTGGACACCACATCCTTAATTCGGGCATGAGGTTCCTGCCCTGCCCTTAACCGTATCAAACTTATCACCGCCCGCTCTACAACCCTTTGCCTATCTCCAGCAGGGCGCCGGTATTTCAGCCGGGCTTCTGCCGGTCCATGGAGACGTCTCCGTCGGGTACTCTCCTCTACCGGGCAACTCGGTACTTCGAGACAATCTTCCCTCGGCAGATTCAAGCATCTAGACCTCAACTAAAAAATAACAAAATCGTCCGAGAGCATTGCCATAACTGTACTAACCACCCCGAGTAGTTGCTGATCAGGGTGGCGACCAGAAGGGAGCCGGAAAGGGAGAACGTTATCTGTATCGGTAGCCGGAGTCGCGTTGTGACCGTGATTCGAAAAATCGCATCAGAAAATACGTCAATTATTAATTTACCCCATGTCTTATGGAAATAATCGTCAAATATTATAAGCGTATACATCCATGTACGTAGAGAACAATTTAAGTCCCGCGATTGATTAATTGAATCCAGTAACTAAGACAGTGATTTAGTAAGAAGCTAGTTAATTCCAAAGATATGTGTATACATTTTTATTCATTACTTGTTTACGTATGCCACCAAAAAATAGTAGATACTGAGTTATTAGTTAAGATAAAGATATTTTCGTTTCGTACGATGACTTTTGACCTACCGATAATAGATTTTTTGTATGGAATTCGGTTTTTTATGAAGCGACGATATGCTCTTCTCATGTGTTCTAGGGTTAAGAACACTGATTTTTAAAAACAATAATCCTAAAAGGGTTTTAATTAATTAGAAAAAAAAAACCTGAACAAACTCTTGAAAAAGAAATAAACTTTTTCGTGTTCATAACTACATCGATTGCCGTATCGACTTTATTGTATGTACACTTAGCGGCATTAATGGTGTCCCAGAGGAAGTTAGAGGAACAGTGGCGAAGCGAAAGAATGGAAGCGGCTAGCAGCGTAGAAACAAGCCAGGCTGGACCTTAGTGGGTGTAGTCTTTTCCCCTCGCTCGGAACGCCATTTATGCCACAAGTCGGAGTAGTCCCGTGTAAGAACGTCTTCCTCACTCCTAGTGACGATTTCCTTTAAGACCCTCTCACTCGTTCTTAATGGTGGCTTTCCAAGTCCCTCTAACGCGTATAGGAGCGTCTTGCTCACACGCTCGCTCCCTGCCTATAAGAGCGTCTCACTCAAACCAATGGGCTCTCTGGCTTCCACCAATCAATCCCAATCATTCGCTAGCCACCGTCAAAGACATTACGTCAATACAGGCTATGAATCTAAGCGAAAGGGCGGTGACCAGAGCGTAGAGAGGGTAGCCTTTTCCCCTCGCTCGGGACACCATTTATGTCACAAGTCGGAGGAGTCCCGCGTAAGAGCATCTTCTTCACTTCTAGTATCAGTTTCCTATACGATCCTCTCACTCATTGTTATTTGATGACGTCATTGTCGTGAATGACATCACAGTTGGCGAACACGTCAGGTCGTGTGGTTAGAAAGTTTCATATAAAAGACCTGAAACCCTATAATCCTCCATGTCCTTCTTCTTCTTAACGATAGGCTGCCGCATCCAAAATTTGAGAGTACCGACCATCACAACGATACCGTCTCGTTAGCCTAACTACCGTTCCACTGGAAGAGTACCGTGCTTACCGGTCAGTGCAACCACACCACCCAAAACGAGACATGGCTAAAGAGGGAACCAGATGCCCGCGAGGGTGGCAGAGACTGCTGCTTCCATTGCGGGAGGCAGCCAGTAACACTGAAGACGTGCCCAAGATGTGCCGAGCCCTGGAAGCGGGAGAACAGAAGTACTAACAAAGATACCACATACCGTTGGCAATGCATCGTCTCGACTGAATACCATCTCGGAACGTTCTCTCAAGTTTCGGATTATCATTGTACTTTTTGTTGCTTTCACTCTACTTACCAATGATATCTTTATTTTAGTATACCTTTTACTTTTGCTTGTATTCTGGGTTCTTTATTTTCTCCTATTTCGTACCGCATGGCGGATCAAAAATAAGAAAAAAGCTCTATTAGTATTCTCATTACCGTTTGAACAAAGTTCAGTTTATTGCATATATTATACAGTACTGTTTGCGTTTAAAGAAAAACCCTACATCCTAGAAGGGTAGGTCTAACAGACCCCAAAGATAGGAATCTAGTTCACCGAGAATAAGAAATTGTTGTTAACAGTAGTACTAGAGGTGTAAGTTTCTTTTGGTTATTTATATTTATTGTGCCGTCTGAATTAAACGGATCTTAGATCACGGAGTCTTGGCCGTACTGGACGAAAGTAGCTTTCGGTTGCATGTGTTAAGCAATAGTATATTACACTACAAGGGCAGAAAACTGAGCTTTCGGCACTGCTCGATAGAAGGCCCTCGGCTTCGCCTCGGGCATTCTATCGAGCAGTTCTGGGTGCTCAGTTTACTGCCCGTGTGGTGTATACTATTTTTCTTTATACCATGGTTGAAAGTACATGATTGATGCATCAATTTCAGTACAGAAAGTCTTGGATATTTGTTGTGTAGCTATTGGAGACCCCTATCGGAGAATTTCTGCTTTCTGCACTGAAATCGATGCATCGATCATGTGCTTTCGACTGGGGATCAAGAAAAATAGTATACCCACGCGGGCAGTAAACTGAACACCTGGAACTGCTCAATAGAAGACCCTCCGCTTCGCCTCGAGCATTCTATCGAGCAGTGCCGAAAGCTCAGTTTTCTGCCCTTGCAGTGTAATATACTATTGTCCCGGGGCAAAAGGCTTTGCCGTCCCTCCCCTGGGAGAAGGAAGTTGTGACGTTATATTATTCGCCACAAACTCCCAGATTGAAGAACTGTCGTGTCTCTAATTAAGGGACGGTCTACCGCCCTTCGGGGAGTATCACGCAATGTACCGGCCAAGAACTCCAGGGTCCAGTAGATATTGGTATGATTCGCAAACTAATTACTATTGCATCGATATTACATGCGACTCATGTCCGGTCAACAACACGCTGATGGAAATTCTATACCGACAACCAACTCAGCTTCAACGTCATTGGAAGAAAGCCACCAACCGCTATGCAATGGAACGTGAAGGACCGTCGTGAACATCCGACGCCTCCACCCCACATCGGATGACTCTCGAATTGAGTAGGCAGTCAAGGAGCCAAGAAGTATCGCCATGGATTATCTCGTCACGTCCCGGTATCGCCAATTTCGATGTCTCGGGAAGAGCACACCGGTAACTTCGAGGAGAAGGGAGCTCTCAGGGCTACCTAGGCACGGCGTCATGACCCTCTGCCGCTTCAAAGTCCCTGGAAGGACCCATCGAGGAACACCGCCAAACGACAACCGGATCCCTCAAGCCACGGCAACGACAAGGAAAAATCTTGCCAATTCCAGAGTCTGCGATTGGGCGACTTCTATTAACCAAATCGTTCTTCTAACAAGCAGCCTTCGGTCTAGAAAATATCGCTTTAGGTCCGTCTTAAAAGGGTAACGATCCAACAACGAACCGATCTCTTTTCGGTAAAAACTAACTACTGTATTTATCGTCGAATTAATAATGGTATTGGTGCTCACTGGTGGAACAGGGAAGGGGAAGGACCTCGAGTACGGGGGGGAGGGGGACAAGTTTAATTATTATTTTGTATTTTGGTAGCTAAGTTTAGTTTAGTTTTGCGTTGTAAGCCAAGCAGTAGGAAAAAAAACCTATAACATGTAAGTCGTTTCAAATATAGTGATTATTCATGTATCATAGCGTTGTGAATGTGTGCCTTCGTATACGATTAGACAATCATTCATTCGATCAACATATAGTGGTTATGATTCGTAATTCGGGATCTCCAGCGTCAAACTGATCGGTAATGGCGTCAAACGCCTTCAAGTTCTCAGACTCCTTGCATTTGGTTACCGAGCAACTGCGTGTGTTATTCCGTCGGAAATTCAATGCACCGGGCAGTTGCACTCGTTGGATCAACTGTGCTCGTGGAATCGGGTTCGGCAATTGGCCATCCGAATCGTTAAGTTGGGTCGTCAGGGAACTGTGTGTGTTATCCTAATGGGGATTCAACGCATAGGGCAGTCGCACTCTTGGAGTTGAATATGCTTCGGCGACTAATTGCGGCGCAGCATGGTTTTATGAGCGACCTCGAGTGTTGTTCCGATGGGAGTTCAACACTTCGTGTAGTTACCCACGATCAGAGGACTGTGCTTTTGGAATTGTATGTCATTGGGGTCGCGATGTGTATATGCATACGCCCAAGAAATCGCGTGTGTTACAGTGATATAACATTATCTTAGTGATAAGACCACTATGTATCGATAATCCTATGGTACACAGCAGGGTAATACCAATTTATGATAACACGTTGGCAAAGGTCATTGCGTATAACCATCGTGTTAGGTAACAACGAGTCGCAACATCTGCTCGCCCAATTATAATATTCACAGACACATAAGGAAGCAAAACCTTAAGTCAACAAATGGTCTTAAGGCATGCTTCGAATTTGGCGCATAGCGACGCGATAGGCAAATACTTCCTTGAATAGTATTGGCCCAGGAGGGTCTGACTTTGGTCACGAGGCTAGCGCTGGCCCCAAATCCCAAGAAAACCGCCCTCGCTCAGACATTCTTACGTTGTTAGTCGTCTTGGCCGGTTGCGTGTTGCTAGTAGTGTATCGTAGTGTATATTTTTAACGGTAAGTGTCTAGCCAGTAAGGACGAAATCTTTTCCGCCTTTGAGACCACGATTTTGCCCTTTATTTTTCTTTCTGTGTGTTCCTTCCGGTTTCGGCCCAGGAGAAGTTGTGTACTGCCAGGAGGAAAAGATTCCGTGTTTTGGCTGAACTATTACTTTCATTATCGTATGTTAGCTAGTATGTAAGGAGTTATTTGTGATTCTCAATAATCCTGGAGACCGAATAAGAATCCATGAGTAATGCTTTTCTTGTCCTAAAGCGTTATTCAAAGAACGATATCTATTGTTCGCATATTGACGGTTAACATCTCGTCTTGTTCAAGTTATTTCGCTCGTCAGGACTTTTTTCGTTAGAGAATCTGTTCTTTCTGTTTTCTAATTTAGCCATTCTAACTTATTGAGAATTCTATCTAAGGACAAACTGTCTGCGCTACGTGGTAGTCTTCACGAGTGGTGTCCAGATGCGCACGGATCGTTTGGCCACGGACCATTTGCGAAATCTACGTTGACCCAGATACCGAGGGCCGACTTGTGCACCGATTGGAATCTTCTTCAACCCAGTTGTCATCTGGATGTACATACATACACTACATTACTATGTTTCTTTATAGAGTTGCCAGGTGACACTCCTGAGTACCATCATGCTTTAAAGAGTTAACAGTCAAAAACTAATACATCCTAATACAATTCGTATAAGAGGATGAACAAGAGTTATAAGAAAAGCTAAAGTTTTCCTACGGATATAATATTAATAATATAGAGAGAACTTGAAATGAAATTCGCGGTAGAGGTAGGAACCGCTTAACTACATAATTAGAACGAAAGATAGATTTTTTTCATAAAAATACAAAATTAGACATAAATCGCGATACCACAAAAAAGAGTTGATTCACAGAATATAGAAAATATCAAAGAAATACTTCGCATGAAAAAATATTAATCACATGAAAAATGTAGCACAGGAGAATGGTATGAAATATTAATTTGGAGTATTCTATTATCGCACTTTCAGAGTTCGGAGTATCTATTTTAGTTTATAATATTAAGTACAAGCTATAAAAAATGATTCCAAATAGATTCGGATATAATGCGCCAAACGTTAAGGTGCCCTGAAGGGGTCAGAAGAAAAAATTAAAAAATCAGAAAGTGGCTCTCAACTATTACATGTTAGTGAACATAATTTTTATATAATATTGAAATTCAAAATTGACAGAAATTAAGCAAAATCAATACAATGTGTAATGTATTTTCTTAAAACCACATCGGTAACAAAAAAAATCAAGACCTAATCTACGTCACTTTCGGCCATCCACCCTTCGTCCATGCATCTGCAAGCCAAAAGGGTACCTGACAGAACCTATCAGAATAGACGATAGATTAACGGATTTTGTCGATTCTTAGGGACTCGTGAAATTAAGGAGGGGGGGGGGGGGTAAGGTACTAATTTTTTTTGTTTGTTAATTAATGCATAATATCCTAATTTCAAGTCGATTGGAGCAAAATTGACGAAGTTACGAGTATTTTTATACATGTCGATCAACTGACTCCATACGTA
>JARQSV010002690.1:0-14161 GCA_030142285.1 Calameuta idolon | reverse complement strand
GGGACGCTGCGTTCCTTCGCACGGTGGTGGGGGTTCCTATGCATAGGCGAGTGTAGGGCGTTGGTCCTAGAAGAGTCTCACGCTAGATTGTTTAGGTTCCCAGGCTAGTCATCCATGCAAGCCGTATCCACTTGAGATTGGTATTCCGAGTTCCCAGCGCCTCCGAGTTGAATGTTTATGTTAAGCTAGGCGCTCGCCCGAGTCTAGTGTTTATGTTTAGATTACGCGCTCGCCCGAGTCAAGTGTTTATGTCTAAGCTAGACGCTCGCCCGAGTCTAATGTTTATGTTGAGATAAGGCGCTCGCCCGGGTCTAATGTTTAGGTTTAGGGACCGTGGGACCCTTCGTCCGTGGGAACGCAAGGGTTACTGCCTTATATGGAAATTCCTAAGGCTGACGCGCATGCGCGTAGTAGTAGGCGTTGTCAGTCTGTACGGGAGCTTCGGAGAGTGCGGTCGCGATCGTCGGGTATAGGTGTACGTCCCGCGGGGCCCTATATTCCGGTTGTACTTCTACTTCGTCCGCGGTTGCACCTTTCATTGCGCGTGTTTCACCTTCCGTCGTTGTTTCTGCACTATTTGCCTTACTCTTGAGGTGTAACAGCATTGTGGTAATTGAATCCCATAGTGCGCCGATCAACCATATACTCCATCCGTATAGCGAGTGTATGGCGTATCCGTGTATTACAGTGTCGACTAAGAATTTTATTGTTTTGAAAGTTATCCAAATTCCTATCATTCCGGCACTTATTGTGCCGAAACCAGTGAACCATCCCCACATGTGCGTCCACGTGGAATCGGCGAGTTGTTTAATTGTATCTTCGTCCATAAGATGCGTGATTGATATTCCTTGTGTTACAATTTGTTGTCCAGTGACTCCTCTCGCAAGTGTATTTAAGATAGCTGGTTTCTCTGCTGGAAACATAATTCTATCACGTAATTTTTCTAAATCTTCGGGGGAATAGATTCCGGACGTCGCCAATGGACCTGGATTAGCATATTTCCATGTGCCTTTTGTGTCCGGCTGAAGAGTGATTGGAGTGATGGATTCCGTCGGTTGAGGTAACATTTTTATCCATGCTCCTTCGATATTGTACATTGGAGAAATCAAAGGATTGCAGTCTACTTGACTTCCTGTTTTCATTAACATGTGGCTTCTTGGTGACATATACATACTATTATTTCCTTGATATACTGGTAGCTGCAAGTAGCATTCTTTTGTTTTCCTAATGCGTACTTCTACTGGTATGCATTTTATTATATGTATAACTTCCCCTGCTGTTACTGCCATGTGACCGGGAGATTTTGTTATTTGATATGCGAATTCGTCTGGCATGATTGTTGCCAATGTCAGAGCATTTTCTAAAATTTTCTTTTCAAGTCTACAACGTTGCATCAGTACATTTCGATATAGAACAGTCATTTGGTTTCTCATGTGCTTTTCTAAATATACAAATTTTGTGTTAACGTACGTAAGAATGTCCAGATTATTGTTCGATATTTTTCGTTTCTTTAAAAATAATTCGGATCTCTTGATTTCTAAGAGAAATAGTTTTGGGTGTTCCGTTCTGTTTAATATATAACCACATACCTTTCTGAAACCCTTTTTCGCGAGTGCAAAAGTAATTTCGCCGGTGGTCAATGAATATATTTCTTGGACATTTTCTGTCGTGTTGTCATATATGAGATTAGCCATTCCTTCGTATAAAACGTCATATTCTTGAAAATCGCAAGTATTTATGGGCATGGGTGCCCAGAAGGTATGGCCTCCTTCGATGTCCATACATGCTCCTCCCATCAGAGGACACTGAGTCCCTGATTGTAATATTAATTGATTAGAGTCTACCTTTGCCGTGGCATAATAATCTCGTAGTGATATCTTTAACATTGCTTGGACTACCACGTTTGTCCACGTGCCGTATGGATCTGAATATTGTGCTCCGTTGCATTCCCCGTTGTGTTCGACGCTTCCGGCGAGCGTAAGACTTCTCATTACCGTCTGATTGCTTCGGAGTCCCGTAATCGTTGTACCGTACGAAAATCCAAGTGATCTAGTAAGGTGCATTCGGCTGCACTCGTCCGCCGAAGTGTCCGCGATAAATTCCATTCTTCCGTTTGCCACGATTGATACGTGCGAATGCATTCCGCAATAATAAATTGTTCTATCGACTTCGATTTTGCATTGGATAACGTGTACGTTCGAGTAGTCTGCTAGTTGTAATAATTGTACGTGTACCTTCTGTACCGTCGGTTCGGTATCGGGGATCTTGCAGTTCCCTACTCCTAATAGCGAGGTTGTGGTAATATTCATGCTGCCTGATCCACAATCGTACGCGATCAATGCGATGCTCTGCGCTATTAATGTTAATAGCATAGTAGCTTGCAACATCTGGAATCCAGAATGCAGATAAATCATGTAAGTATTTAGTCTTGCATTTACATAACGATGTGAATTGATGATGAAAAGAAATTTTACTTTGTGTTATTTATTTATATATGTATATATATATATATATGTATTTTTTATTTATTATTATTTTTCCTTCCTCTTTCTCCGATGTGTATCTTATAACTTCTCGAGGTCAGCATCATTACAGAGTTACTCTCCTTGCGCACCTGTGCCTGAGTTTCCATGATCGCATTTATTATTAAATTTGATGAGTTCCTCGTTACGGAACTTCGCTCTACGGGGTACTTGGAAACGATGATGGTCAGGCTTAGGCTTGGATCTTCCACGCGTGTCTTGGTAATCCCGTCACCTCGGTCAGTCGGCTCGCCTAGCCTAACACTAGGGAGATGCGGTGGTGACACTACGGATTCACTGGGATTGCGGCGTAAGGAGGTGTAATGCTGATTTTCGTGGGTGTGAGGACATTGTCGAATATGGGTTGTGCGAAATTAAAGTATGTGTATTTATTCTTCCCCTTCCTCCGATGTGTATCCTGACTCTCCGTCCTCTGAATCGGTGGCTGATAATACTTCCTCACCGTCGTCGTTCGGGATTGCCAATTGAAACAAATCATCTTCCACAATAGTCCCGAATTTTGCGCGGAAAAGCGATACGAGGTGATGTCCTAAACTTAGTCCGTCCGGTCTTTTTAATGAAACCCATGAAATTCTATGGGATTCGTCGTAGTTTATTACACTGATATGCAATACTCTGTCTTCTACTTCGTAATAAAAGTAACTCGATACATTGTTCGTCCAGTTTAATCTTCTGTGTGGACGTACCCTGTGTAATGCACATGTTAGCGCCAAGCCTTTGGTAGTGGAGAAATGATGCGCCATGTGGTATGCATTCATAACGTTTATCGTTGCGTAACCCCCCTCGTCGATTAAAGTTACTTCGTAATTGCGTCCGTCGAATCGATCAACTTGTGCTCTCACGTATTCGTTTTCGTGTAAAACTACTACGAATCTTACGAGTACGAGCTCGTCTAGGCGGATTCGGAGGTAACAGGCATTCATCCGATAGTATATTTGCATGGCTATCTTGAAGTATTCGTAATAACTCTCGTAGTGACATAGTCTGACGTAGAAATGCGTAGGCGTATAGCATGTCGTGACTTTGACCTTTGTTCCATGTTCCTTGATTTCTGTGTGCGAAATGGATGGTATGGTGGTTCCTGCCGCCAGTATCGATAGAGTTGACATATCGTGGAGTATCCTGAAATTATTTGTAATACTTCTTAATCTGATTGAATTTTTGACTTTCCATATTCTTCTTTAGTCTCCGTTATTGGTAGTTTAAACCGCAGTTTCGCGTGTAGAATCGTAGCCTGATTCCTCATCCTCCGAGTCGGATTCGGCAAGTGCGAAAGCGTACTCTACTTGAAAGTAGAGGAATTCCCTATCCAGTTCGTGGATCTCACCGAGTCTTGCATAATCGAGTGACACTAGTTCGTGTCCTACATTGGTACCGTCCATCTTATGGACCGATACCCACGAATGACTTTCATTTAGATCGCCTTCGATCGTACCGATACGCACAGTTCCTTCTGTTAATTGGTAGAAGAAATAGCTTGTTACTTCGACTGTCCAATTTCGTCTACCGCGCGGTTTTATTCTATGGAGTCCGCATTGCAAGGCCAATCCTTTAATCGTTGCGAATTGGTATGCGACATGGTAAGCTTCGGTCACTGGTATTTCCGCGTAACCTCCTCCATCTATCATAGCAATTTGATATTTTATTCCGTCGCAGTCGGTCACTTCGCCTCTTACGTATATCCCGTGATGACGTGCCACTATACATCTGACTTGTGTGACCTCATCTGGTTCGATTAATAAGTAATTAGCATTTGCTTGGTAGTATCTTTCCATATCCGCGTTTAATCTGTGGTAAAGTTCTTCGTATTTTTGTGGTCGGATAAAGAAATTAGAGGGTGTGTAACAAACTGTGATATTGACGAGTGTCCCGTAATCTTGTATTTCTCTGTTGGTTATCGATGGTATCGTTGATCCAAAGGGCAGTACTAACTGGTGTTCCATTTTAGTTATTGCAGCGTTCTGAAACGATGTGAGTTGTCTAGGATTTGTGATTGATGCGTGCTTTATCAATAATTACTTATTTAATTGATAATTCGAGCTTAGTTCTCTGTATACGGATTCCTTAATAGTGGTATGTCATTAGATTGAATTATTCCAAGTTTCGCGCGATTTGTGGTTGCGAGATGGTGTCCCATACTCTTACCTTCGAGATTCATTAAATCAATCCATAATAATCCGAATGATTCGTCGTGATATTTCAAGTCTACACGTAGTGTTGCATGGGCTATTTCTTGGCTAAAAGATCGACAAATATCGCGAGTCCACCGTAAGTCTCCCATAGGGCGTACGCGATATAATCCACATCTTAGTGCTAGTCCCGCTTGCGTTGAAAAATGGAAAGCTACGTGATAGGTATTTGTTGTGGGTATAATTGCATATCCTCCCTCGTCGATGAGCGCAACCTCGTAATTATTCTCGTCAAATTGTAGAATTCGCGCTCTCATATACACTCCCTTCCGTTCTACTACTGCAACTCTGATCTCTTCGCGATCTTCCGGTCGAATTAGTAAACTAGAGCCGTACTGTTGATAATGCCGTTGTAAATTTGCCTTGTAGAGCGCGTACTGACTCTCGTAGCATTGAGGTCTGATATAGAAGTGTGTCGGTGTGAAGCATGAAGCGATCGTGACGTGTGTTCCTGGGCTTGTCAATTCTTGATGCGGAATCGTAGGTATGGTATTCCCTGGAGCCAGTATTACTGTTGGATTCATTGCGTAGTATTTCCTGAAACTGTATGTGCGATCTTAGTTCTATTAACGTGCACTACCTTTGTTCTTCCGAGACTTAATTGTATCTTAATATTTCCTTGCTCCAGTACTTCGATTACTCGGTATGGTCCCGTATATTGGTCGTCGAATTTACCTTTACGCGATTCGTTCAACAGGTACACGTATTGTCCGGGAACATATCCACGGGGATTTAATTTTCTATCGTAATAACCTTTCGATCGCTCTTTTGCATTAATCAAGTTATTCCTCGCCATTGTCCGAATGTTATTAAAATTTTCGATTATTTGCTCCACGTACTCGTGATACGTTCGAATGCCTTGCGGATCGAACCGGCTCGAAGGTAGTCGTGCTGACTTTCCGTATACCAATTCGTGTGGTGTAAATTGCGTACCTTCGTGCATGCTGGTATTATACGAGAACATTGCCATTTCAATTAACTGATCCCATTCCTTTTGCGTTGTAACGTAATGCTTTAGATACTCTATCAGGACGTGATGCGATCTTTCGAGCGAGCCATTCGATTGGGGGTGGAAAGCGGTCGTTTGATATTTCGTTATCGCGAAAGCCTTGCTTAATGAGCGGATTAAGGTACTTAAGAAATTCGCTCCTTGATCGGTAAGTACAGCTTTCGGTGCTCCGAAGCGGCATATAAAGTTTTTCGTGAATGCGTCCGCTATTTCCCTCGACGTCGCCTCTTGTAAGGGTACTGCTATCGAAAATTTGGTTAGATCGTCTTGCATCGTTAATAAGTATTGATTTCCATTACGTGTTTTCGGTAACGGTCCTACTATGTCCATTGAAATTTTGTCGAAAGCATCCAGGGATGTGTCGGTGATTACCATTGGCTGTTTGGTTTTTATTCTAACTAGTTTTTTCTTTTGACAGCTTACGCATTGCTGAATAAAATTTCGGATATCCGTTTTCATTCCATCCCACTTATATCGTTCCTTAATGCGTGCATAGGTTTTAGTAACACCTTTGTGTCCTCCCACTAAACTCTCGTGGTTCTCTTTAATGATTTCGCGTCGATCTTCTTTGGTTGGAATTTCTATCTCGTTCGTATGTATCAGGATTTTGATTGGACTCTCGTTAAACGCGTCATAGAGCGCGGTTATCGTTGTTTCCCACGTCGTGGTGAGGAAACCGTTAGGTGATTTCGCCATCGACACTACCGATACATTATGCCGTGTCAGAAGATTCTTTAGTGTCTCTAATGCGATAGGGATGGTCGATGCTCCTTCTGCTATCATCAGGTAATATGATATTCCTCCGACATTCCGTTGTAGTACCTCTCCAGGTTCTAGCATTTCTTCTTGTACTATTGGTAGGCGTTTGTGATTTTGTAGTATCTTTGCACCATCGTCGACGGGTTCTCCGAATTTATTTATAAAAACTGCAAGGATTCCTTTCTGTAGTGCGATATGATCGCGGACTTCAATTATTTGATTCAGATTCTGTGACTCATTGCCTGTACGTTCTTGTGATTTCAATTCGTTATTGCTTCCTACGTCGCTTGGTTCCGTTTCAGGAGAGTTTGGTTGCGTAGAATATTCTTGAATATCGTCGGCTTCGTTTGTGCAATGATCGTGCGGTGTAGCCGGTACTGATGGTAAGTCAATCATAGCTTCTGACGAGTCGCTTGAATAATTTATCGATTGATGTACATCAGCACTAGTAGATATATTGATTGGTCCTTCGTCGTCGCTGGGGTCTGAGTCAGCAAATAGGTGCGATAACGGTAGTACTTGTGCCCCTTCTATTACTGGATTTCGCGATAGGGCGTCGGCATTGCTATTAATCCTTCCCTGCTTATACACGATGTCATATTCGTATTCCGCTAATTTAAGACGCCATCTGACTAGTCTTGAAGTTGGGTCCTTAACGCGGTGTAACCAGAGTAAAGGTCTATGGTCAGTGACCAATGTAAACCTCTTTCCGTAAATGTATGGTCGAAATTGTTGTACCGCATACACGATTGCCAAAAGTTCTTTTTCCGTTGTTGAATAATTGCACTCTGCTTGATTTAGAAGTCTAGAGACGTATGCATTTGGTAAATCTTTTCCGATTTCCCCTTGACTTAGTACTGCCCCTATTGCATAACCTGAGGCGTCAGTGGTGACGTTGAAAGGTTTTGTAAAATCAGGATATTGGAGAATTGGTTCGTGACACAATTCCTCTCGTAATTGTTCGAAGGCTTCCTTTTGTGCATTTTCCCATTTGAATTCAATTCCTGCTTTCAGCAGATTCGTGAGTGGTTTGGCCTTTTTTGAAAAATCCTTTATAAACCGTCTATAGTATCCTGCCAATCCAAGAAATTGTTTAATATTTTTCGCATTTTTCGGCTGTGGAAATTTATCGACTGCTTCGAGTTTCTTGGGATCTGGCTTTACGCCTGATTCGCTAATTACGTGTCCCAAATAATTCACTTCTTTCCTTAAAAATTCGCATTTGTCTGGCTGGAGTTGTAAATTTGCCTCTCGCAATCTGGCAGCTAATTTTTTAAATTTAATTTGATGCTCCTCCAACGAATTAGCATATAGTACGACATCGTCCAGATACACAAACATTTCATTGCCTTGAAGTCCGGTTAACGTTTGATCCATAAGTCTTTGGAAAGTTGCGGGTGCGTTTTTTAATCCGAATGGCATTCTTGAATATTCGTAGTGACCGTGTGGGGTCGAAAATGCTGTTTTATGTTTGTCGCTTTTATCCATGGGAATCTGGTGAAATCCTGATGCGAGGTCGAAGACAGAAAAATATTTTGCTCCGCCCAATTGGTCTAGGATTTCGGTAATGTTTGGTAACGGATATGCGTCGCTCTTTGTTTTCTCGTTTAAACCTCTATAATCGATTACGAGTCGCCATCTTTTATTGCCTTGCGAGTCTGCCTTCTTGGGTACTATCCATAAGGGAGAATTATATGGAGATTCCGAAGGTTCTATAATCTTTTGCTGCAACATATCCGAGACTTGCTTCTGTATTTCTTCCTTATGCACTTGCGGAAATCTGTATTGCTTTGTGTTGATTGGAACTTCGTCGTCCGTTATGATTTTGTGAGTAGCTTTATTTGTTGCCTTTAATAGCTCTCCTGGGATATAGAATATGTCTGCATTGAGCTCTATCGTATCGTTGATACTTCGTTTTTCTTCCTCGTTCAAATGATCTAGACGCAGCAGTGATTTCAGTTTCTGTATTCTTGATTCTGACGAAATAGTATGAATTTTCATTAGATTTTTGCGTCTCGTTGACTTAGAAATTTCTCCTGACTTAGAATATGAGTTTTCCTTTGATAATAGATTCCGTTTTATTGATTCAGAATTTCGATTCGTAATATCTCTTGACATAGAATTTTCTGACGGAGAATTTAGATACTCTGTCTCCTTGGATATAGTATTTTCTGATTTCGGAATTTGCATTTCCTCGATTTCTTCGAGTTCTAACGGAGACACGTGCAATTCTATTGCATTTTCTGAGCTGTTGATAGCCTCGATATACGCTCTATTATGTCTGTTGGTGACGCAAGCCTGTCCTAAGAAGACTTCTGTCATTACTTGTATCCTTGGGATATAACCAACTTCCAATGAGCTAGGATTTAGAGGTACGCTTATAACCTGCCTCGATCGAGGTGGTAGAGTAATTGTTTCTTGTTTATAGAATGGTACGATGGTCATTGAGTCAATGATGACTTCTTCGTTTCCGTAGTCAATCTTGGCATTGTTCTCCTTGAAGAACGTTGAACCTAAGATGCCCTCTCGAGGGATTGGAAATTCGTTAGTCACCACGTGGAAAACCGTTTGAATCCCGAAAATAGTCGCGGTCACTATCCCTAAGGTAGGTACGGCTTCGGGGGTTATTCCACTTACTTGACACGCTCTGGATCCATCGATTTTATCCGTTGCTAGCGCACTTTCTTTTAGTATGTTGATTTCGGCTCCCGTGTCTATCATGACGATTATAGGGTCCGGTTCTGTCGAATCTGATATAGAAATACTTGGAACTGCGTCTGTCTGATAGTTAATTACATGGACTTGGTATTTTCTGCATTCACTGAAGCAATCGGCGCGCTTTGAGTTGGTTTCGTTCCCTCGCGTCGTGCGCCGTTCGTACGGAGGGGTCCGTCGTTTCCCTGTCGCGAAAAGTTATAACGCGATTGCGCATTGTCTCGTTGCGAATTATTATATGCTCTTTTACGACATTCTTCTATCGTATGTCCTGTATTTTTGCAGTATTTGCATGATTTAGATTGTCTTTCGAAATTTCCTTTGCTGCGTTGTAAGTTTGGAGGTAATCCATGCTTTTTCCAACAATTTGGTTCTTCGTGTCCTAGTTTTCTACAAAAATCGCATTGCTTTGGTTGTTCTTTTATATGGTTTATTCTAGGATTTCTTTGTCGATCGTCTGGATAGTTGGGTCGTCGAGAGATAGGAGGAGGTTCGTTCCGTTGAAACCTCGACCATGTGGTGTTCGATCGATCGAGTCTATATTCTTGATTGAAAAGTTCGTCTCGGGCTTTCAGTTCCCTTTCGGCGTTAATTGCTAGAGATATGGCTTTCTTTAGTGTCGTAGCTTGCCCGATGGGTACGTGTATACCTTTCCTAAGTCCTCTGATGAAACATTTAATTGCCTCGTTGTGCGTGTCACTCCGGAAAATTTCGGCCTGAGGACCTCCGTTTTTCTCGTATGCGTCCTGTATTTGGGCCACTAAATTTCTTACTTTATTGCTGTATTCCACGACGTCTTCGTTCCGTCTCTGAACTACCTGGCCAAGCTGGCCTTGTAACTGAGCTATAGATTGTGTTGGCGAGTATAGAACTTCGAGACATTTGACGAGTTGCTGGATGTTGTTAATATCTTCGTCTTCGACTGCGAATTTGGCCTGTCCTTTTAGTCGTGTGAGAATTAGTTTAGTAAGACTAGGTTCGTTGTGCGGTCCTACAAGTCCTAAAGCTTCTCTGCATCCTCTGTCGAACGTTCTCAGTGGAATATTATGTCCATTGTATTCAGGCACTACCTCTAGAGCATCTTTTAGCGATATCGGCGATGATGCAATGATCATGGGGACCTGAGGTTGTGGTTGCATTCTATTCGAACTATCGTATGCTTCAGGCTTCGGAGATTCTTCTCTTCTTTGCGAACCATCCGCCATTCCTCCGCGGTTAAATGATATCCTAGGACTCGCTTGTGCTGGTAATTGCCTTTCGTCCAGACTTCGCGATGTGCTGGGGACGGCGTGTGTAGGTAATGGGCGTTCGTCCGGGTTGGACGGGGGTTGCGTTGATGCAGGTCGGTCGTCTTGGCTACGCGTGAGAACCATTCTTTCCCTTTATGCAGAAGTATCCCACCGCTGCCACCAAAATTTTTCTTATGTTACGGTCGCGTCTCTTTTTCAAAAATCGAAAAATCGATTTTTGGTTTTCTCAAATTTTCGGGGAAAAATCGGGTTTCAAAGTTAATGTAAACAACAGAGTTAATGTAAACAAACCCAAAAAATTTTTTGAGCGCAGGCGCGCTCAACCGCCTCGTTTGGGAATGTGTAGGATTCCGTTTAGGCAGGTGTTCTGGTGTTTGCACTTTTGTTGACTTCGGCAAATCACAGGGTTGTTCTGCAGTCAAGCTGAACTTGACCCCTCCTTGCTTACCAGTGTCAGGCTCCTCGTGATAGGGTTCGGTAAGCCGGGCCCTGACCGTGAATCAACGCGGCAGTCCGCAGTACCTTATATTATCGCGAAGGGGTGATTGACCTCCTGGTTTTTGCTCGGACCCTTCGACTAATCTGACGCGGTATGCTTTTACAGTGGTTATCTCGGTCAGTGGGCCTATGCTCGTGTTCACACGGCGGGTTCCAGTGATAATCCAAAAGCTCCTGCTAAGATATGTTCTTGAAGGTGTGATGCGATGAGCCAGCTGAAGTTTATGGAGTGTGACGCGCCGAACACAATATTACCGCGAGAAGTTATCGTTAGGCAAAGGGAATCCTCGGATCCCTATAGAGCTTTATCCGTTTTCTTGCGTTAGTTTCGGGATCTTCCTGCGTCGGTTAGGTACTAAAGTACTTAAAAGTCTGGTTCACTTTTGTAGCTGAGAATCGAACTTGTCTTATTCGCGTTACCGAGTAAGTTGATTTAGCAAATGAGAATTAATAATGAAATCGTGCGTTTATTACCTTCGTAGATCATGTGGTCCCTGGCTGCCAGTGGTTGAAGACTCCGATGTGGTAGTAATAATTTCGAACACAGGGTACTTGTACGTAAAATCGAAGGTGTTATTTATTTTATAGATGCACTTTTACAATTGTCAATGTCTGGTTACAGAGTTTCACTTAGGTTGCACAGTAAGAACTTAGATTACGACGACTTAGTACAGAGATCTAACGTAGACTGACGACACGCACGTAACGGAGTTTAGAGTTGGACTGAGCAGGCTGAGCGTTAGCTCGAGGGGTTTATATACCCGTTTCGGTGGTAGGATCAAAGGAACCGACACGCGGTTGCTAGGCGGGTCGATGGAGAAAGGGATCGTGGGAAATTCAGAGATCAAAGCTTCCGACAGGATATGAGTCATAGGTACTGGGTGGTTTAGACGGAAGCGCTTGATTTATAGCTCAATAAATTAGTGAGTCGTGTCAGTTTATACGTTAGGCGGAGGTAATAAATTAGATTAGGCCTGAGATGTTTGTCGAGCAGAAATAGTAAGTTAGAGCAGGCTTTCTTGATTTATAGTTCCATAAACATAGAATGAGGCGGCTTGCCTACTAAGTTCGTGGAAAGACAGATTTATTACTCCATGCGTTATGAAGGGTCGCGTTAGTTCATGCATATAGCGGAAGTTCTTGATTTATTATTCCATAAATTAGATTGAGTCGGGAATTTAGGTCGAGAGTTTCTAATTTATAGCTGAATACGTTAGGTTAGATGGAATGTCTCGATTTATGATGTTTGGAATAAGCGAGTAAAAAGGTTCCGACAGGAAGTGAGCTGAGTATGAGAGTATATCATTGTGATTTATGGTTCTAGGAAGTTTAGCGGGTAGGAAACAAAGACCTACAGGAAATAGGATACATATATCTTTATAATTTATAGTTCTTAGAATTAGAGCTAGCTGAAGGGTTTCTGCCTTGACATGTGTTGCGTAAGTCATTATGATTTATAGTTCTTGGAATTTCGAGAAGAATTAGGGCATCAGCCTTAATCTAACATGCAAAATTAATCTAAGGATTGCGTAGTACAATAGATATTCGCATATGATATAGAAAATTGTCAGAAGGACTTTCATTATGTATGTTTTCTATGTACGTATATATACTGATACAAAGGATAAAATTAGTGCAAGTATCATATAAAATAATAGAAATAATATAGTAAGAGTTTCTTTGGCCTTAAAAATATGGCTGCCGTAATGCTAGGTTAGTTTAACAATTGAATATAAAATCTTTGGTTAGTTGACATTGAATATTTGAATATATGATAATACAATCTTTGGTTAGTTAATAATTCGATATTTCATAATATAGTCTTTGGTTAGTTGAAAATAGTAAATTATAATTATTCTAATGAACCTTTGGAAGCGGACTGTCTGATGGTCGTTAAGAAGGCTGCAGCCGTAACACCTCCCCCCTTAGAACTGGAACGAGTCCTCTCGTTCTCTGGCAGGTGCTGGTGGCGTCAGTACTTCCTGCATCAGGTATCCTTGGCTCGATGTAGGTTCGGCTTGGTTGCTGCGTTGGGCTCTTCCGACCAGTCCCGTTGCGAGACTGTCTATTGTTTCGTGCAGCAGGCTGTATCCCTCCAGGTGGGATTGCGGTGTTGCTGGAGCCGTGGGTGGTCGAGCGACTGCGGGCTCACCAACCGTATTATAATAATTCTCCGTGTCCATTGGAGAAGCCACGGTTGGTTGAGCGACTGCGTGCTCACCAACCGTAGTATGACGGTTTGTTAAATCCATCGGTGCGTCAGTGCTTGCCAGTTGATATGTTTGGCACACATTCTCGTAAGTTGCGATCTCGCTCCGAGTATGAACTATCACTGTAGGCTCCAATGGTTGGCCGGGAATGTTCGCGTAGGTGGGACTTGGGTTTACCGTAGGTTGCATTAGCTGATAGACCTGGTTGTATTCTGATAATAGGCCTTCGTCAGCTAACACTTGTTCGATGTCTCCCAAGTCCGGTAAAGTGTTCGGCAGAACATATTGGTCATCTTCGTCGGGCTCTCTCCTGGCGATGATCTGCACCGGTGTGATGGAGCGATCGGGCACTCTGTCGTGTATCCCATAATTCCAATATTGGGTCACAGTTCGTTCAAGTTCCGTGAGGGTAGCTTGAGGCCTTCCTATTCCTGGTGCGTGTAGAATAGGACGACTCATTAGAGTATAGAACTCGTCCTCACTGATATCTTGACGTGCTTCCCGCGATATTTGATCTATCACCACAGTATTAAAAGATAGCGCGATAGCATGACTATGATGCGCTATCCATTCAGGAGTGACGAATGCAGGAACTAGATTCGGTTCCATTTTATTTAATATTTTCTTAATTATTTAAGAAATAAGAAAAACTCGCGTATAATAGCGTAACTGCTTTTTCCCTTTTTATAGTTCAGGTTAGTACACTGGAATTGGCACTTTGCACTGCACGAGTATTCACTGGCACTGAACAATAATTAGTAATAGCACTGTTATACTTTTATAAAATCTTTACGGACTTAGTCTCTGGCAACACTGACTTTAGACTGAGTAAGACTGAGAAGTCGCGAGTACTGTGAAGACGTCCGTTCCGTTCGAAGGGCTGTGGTAGAGTGACGTCTCGCTGGTCCATGGGGACGCTGCGTTCCTTCGCACGGTGGTGGGGGTTCCTATGCATAGGCGAGTGTAGGGCGTTGGTCCTAGAAGAGTC
>JARQSV010002689.1:0-14454 GCA_030142285.1 Calameuta idolon | reverse complement strand
TCGAATAGTCGATTTTATTTCTGTTTCTTCCTTCATTATTACATTGTATTACTTGTTCATTTTTTTCATTGTTTATTGATGCTACTTGGTTCGTTTATAAATTATTATTATTCATTTTCTCAATTATCTCCTTAAGAAATGAAAATGGTGAAGAATTTCTTAAGAACTTTTTGCTTATTTTTGAGCCCAAAATATGCTCCTAAAGTTTGGCCATTTAATTCTGGGACACCCTGTATATTGTGACGCTGTATTCCCCGGTAGGACGAAATATGTCACGCCAGCAAATATAATACGCGAATCTTCCGCGAAGAGATAGTGATGTTGGGCGCCAGGCACCGCGGTATGGTGCCGATCCGACGTACCTCACCAGGACATATCGCATATTCGTACGCACGCGTAGAACAATAGCGCGCTATTCCGATACACGCGACCTCGAGGCGGATTAGGCCGGTCAAAGATAACGAACACGGGCAAATGTCACACAAAGATCACTCTCAAACACACCTTATGACGTAGAACTATAAATTATCACAGCGGACAATGAAATTAGACGCGCTAGTCAACAGAGAACTAGAAAGAAAGCATAGACCAACAGCCCCGAGAGGCGAGGTGTCGGTACACTCTTTAAATTATAGAATAAGTTAAAGTAAGCGTTACACAAATTTGAATATCACCGTACGAATCTAACTAGCTATCAGGAGAGAAACGATCTCGGCCCTGCGTGGCCCTCCCGTCACACTCCAAGTTCCAGGGTCGCAATGGCAAGACAACTCGTTAGATAAATGAACAGTAACAAAAGCCAACCACGAAGTTTCCCCGTCAACGGGAGCTTTCCGATTTTTGCGCCGGAGATACGAGATCCCCGAAGGACGATATTCTACGTTAGCCTTCAAGGCCACCAAACGATAAGGAATTGCCCGGGGAAAAGTCGTAGGCCAAGCCGAAGAACTCACCGGTAACGATGCACAAGATCACGTACGCACACCATGACGGCTGACGGACGAGAGAGCGATCGCGCGTCACGACGTCTTGCCGTCGCAGCTCTCCACCACTCTAGGCCCGCCGACGGGGCCCTCTACGGTCTTAATCTACGCGCCATAATTCAAATCGCTTATAGGATTACCCTTCGAGAATGTGATTACGGTATTCGAGAATTAATAGAGTCTAGCATCTTTTATCGCGCGACACGGTAATGTGATGCTGCTATTATTGAGCATGGTAGCGATTTTTCCCAGCGTAGTGAAGATAACGGTACGCCCGTCTCGATACTTCCTCGCTAAATTCCGGGATCCATCCTCGGAACTCCGGTAGCCTCTACTATCGCCGCCTAAGCTTTTCGGGGTGGCAAGGGCGCTTCTCCTGCCGGTCGCTATGCTCCTCTTGGCTGCCTGTCCTCTTCACCTGCGGAGGGCCTTTCCGGGGACCGTCGACTTCGCGATGTCCCTTCTTTCCTCCGCTGCCGGTATCTGAAGGATGCTCTACGATGCGGGGGCTTGCGGCCTTCGACCTGCCTCTCGCGTATCCCTCTGCTTACAGGCCGGTATCTGATACATCTCGGGGCGCTCCTTGGATTTGTCCTCCGTCGTGCCTCTTCTCGGCGGTCGGCGTATCGTGTACGCGGTTACATAAGTACAATACCGAAAAATACATGCGTCAGTTAGCCGTTCTTTATGCTACCGTGGGACCTTGGAGTTTGCCGCTGTGGTGTTGCCCTTATGTCGGGGCGGTAGTTACGCTCCGATAGAAACGCGACAGCTATTTATGCCACCAGTGCGAGTGACATATTTTGCAACGTCACAATATATATATAATTGATTAATACGCACCAATTTTGGGGGAACATTTGAGGCATCCCAAAAAGATGCCTCAGATAGAAAATATCTTCTCCCCCCCCAATCCTCTTCTCCACCATGCTGCGAATGCAAACGTATCCAGCGATCTGTAATAAAAGAGAAGAACACCTTATAACGAAACTTCTTTGAAATAGTGCACTAAAATAAGCGTAGAAGACACTACACTCACTCTGATCGTAATTATCCTAGACCCAATCATTTTTCACGGCTTGACGGCTTCAGAAGAACTGATGAGTTGCGTCGAGTCCGATGAATCGCTCTAGCTTACCCCCACTTGTAGTTCTTAGAAACTATGACCTAACTTCATATGCAAGCGGGGTCCACTTGATGGTCAGGAGCACGTTGCGCCAAGGACAATAAAAATCTGGATGAAGGCACCCAGGTCATCGGTACGCGTTGAGATTTATGATGAAAAATTAATTTTTTCCATGCACACGGTTACATGTTTTAAGATATTTTATAACTCCATGGAATGATATCCGTTGTATGAGAAACAATCATTCTCTTATCATCATTCCAACTTAATGCTATTTTCTTTTGCTTAACAGTATAAATCTCATGCTTTTTCCTTTAAATCAAATTTTGAGGTTTAATAAAATTTTCCGGCCGGTCGAGACACTGTAGATAATCATCGAAGGTTATGGTCTTTAACGTAGCTCCTTTGATTCCTTTCGCACGCTTCTTATCCCTAGTTTCACCTAAAATTCGAAAACTGTACAATTTCGCTCGCAATCCTACAAACTCAGTCATAATTTTACCATTATTTTCATCCTTCATTAGACTTAGAACTTTCTTACTGACTAATGGTAAACCGTATAAATTATCCGGAGGATAGTCTGAAGTGTCGAATCTGTGTACATCACGTTTCATTGATTCGTATACGTTGGGGACATTAAAGTGGTATAGTAAGCTATCCGTGTCGGTGTACATTAATTTTGCTTGCTTGCCAATAGTCTTCTTAATGTAGTTATAGTGAAAGTCATAAATATATGTTTTAGAGATGTCCAGAATTGCAAATCCTATGTATATAGGTTTATTGAATTTAATTCTGGTACGATTCAATTCGATTATAATCATATCCTCGTCAAAGACGGTGCAGCTATGAAAACTCGGTTTTGCTATGAGAGCTTTTGCTCTATACCTCCCATCCCACTTAGTAACGAGTCTAACGTCTTTTTGTTTCCTAACGTTCTCCATTGTTTTTCCAAAAACCGAATTATTCATCAGTTTGTAAAAAATTTTCTCGAAATCATTTCTTCATTTTTTCTTCATCTCCGTATTTAAATCTATATATTTTTTTAACCATGGAGCCTGATTAAACTTTAAAACTCTATGAACTTTTGTTAATTTCATACCTAAACTTAAGCACTGTTTTAAATTTTGATAATGAATGATGTATCTTTTTTTCGGGAGAAGTGTAGTTATTAACTTTCACATATTATATCGTGAGAGAGGAGGTGCAACATGCTCGGGGCATATTGGCGAATATTTGTAAACCTCATGAAGCTCCGCAGGGCACTCGAGATCTACTTCAAGTATATATCCTATAATGAAATTATTGGGA
Source organism: Calameuta idolon (assembly GCA_030142285.1). NCBI lineage: Eukaryota > Metazoa > Arthropoda > Insecta > Hymenoptera > Cephidae > Calameuta > Calameuta idolon. The sequence goes on along the minus strand of JARQSV010002689.1, from coordinate 11,037 downwards.
ATTTTACAAATATCCAGTTGTTCAATATTTTGCTCCCATTCGAACGAGTTGAAGGGTAGAAAGTGACTCATAGCTGCACCGTACAAATTATTGACATCGTAGTACATGAGGTATGATTCTTCTTTGGTTGGATCATAATCCGTACCCATATATCTATTGTTAGCCTTGGCGTATCTGTTAGAACATTGGACTATCCCACCACGAATATCTCTCTCGACAAACAATAACATTTCTACGTCATCGAGAAGTTCAATTTCAACGCCCGTACACTTGAACATAGCATCGAAAGCAAGTCCGGGTGTGGTGTAATAATGCAAAGGATCCAGTTTATACGTAGAGAAACAGTTTAGCCTAAAATTTTCGAAAATATCAGCCAAAAGTAAAACATCAGTTTTTAGATACAAATCGGAATATTCACCCAAGGTTTTAATATGAAACGTACGCCAAAAATTAGATGCATGCACGTAATCACTCTCAGAAATTTCCTCGTTATTCAATTTCGAAAAAAAATTTTCTTTCGATGGTAATTGCGTCTTTTCGAGTTTTTCCCAACAGTTAACATAGTCGTATGGAAAAACACCTTTCCTCGTTAACAGTTAAAATTTTTCCGCGTTGTTACAATGTCCACGTGTAATTATTTTCTCGGAATCATTAAGATAGGAGGATAATTTTTCAATGCCTACTTGCCATAAATCTGAATGAATCGATGAATCGGAAATTTATAATTGAATCTTTAACGTTCTCTGTAAACGATATATATTTTTCTTTGTTAACCGGCAAAAGATTTACGAAACCTTCGAAGGAAGTAGCTAGAGCCTTAATCAGAAAGTATGAATCATAACCAGACAGGTTGTGAAAAACTATGGGAATAGTATGTGAGTTTTTATAATTCAAATTGCAGCCGGGATGCGCCGCACCGCGATACTTGCCTGTAAAATGACTATGATCGTGATGCTTGACATCTTGCAATGTGAATGGTTTCTCACAAATGTGACAGATCTTCGCGGAATAAAATTGTTGCTTCTGTTCGAGACTCAGTGGTTCCATGGGTACAATACGTTTATGATAAAATTCTAAACATGGTGCTAATTCCTGTAGTTCATCCATGAACCACTCGATACAATTATTTTCACGAATAATTCTGAATTTGGATAAAGAGTCATCAAAGTCGTACTGTAGGTAATATGCAATACTGTGCGGAACGTGCCTTTGATACAGTATTGTGTTTGACGCTGTAGATGCATTTACAACTGGTTTCAACATACATTCGATATCAGCATAAATGATGAACGATACACTTTCCTGATACTTGTAATTTTTTAACTTCAGCAATTTTTCCCCATCACGCACAATCGAGTTTATGTTTTTCGAAAGAGTTTTCAGTTTGAAAATGGCACAAGCATCTATCGCATAGTGTAATATGACCGTTATGTTTTGAAATTTGAGAACTTAGCAGTCGAGATAAATTTCGGTTCCAAGCAAAATGGTAAATTACACTTTTTGAAAAAAAATTCCATGTTCAAATCATCATCATTATCACTATACACGTCGATTTCACTTTCCACCATGAGAACATGAATTGGAGATTTATTTGAGCTATATCGGCTTAAATGAAGTGGTACTATCTCATTACCATTCTTATTCGCATCGCGTTCTATACCATAAACGTTAATCACTAAATTATTAAGCGCTTCGAATTTTGTAATGTCCTTTAAGCCAATAGGAAAATTTATACCTTCGTACTTTAACACTGAGCTGAAATGTGGATACGAACTGATACTGTCCACATGATCTTTTGCTGGATGAAGAGCTGGCGTAACGGACCAGAGAAAACAATACGGGCCGTTATTTATAATATTCACCACTGCCATTTTGTTCCGCACGTTCTTAGGTAACTCGGTGAATGTCGACAGACTACCATGTGTCGGTATATTTACTGTAACGTGACAAATAGATCGACCTCTCAGTACGCCGGTACTGAGAGCACACTCGGGACAAACAGACAATAAGGACGCGCGGCTAGTGTCAACACGCACCGCTAGATGAAAAACAGTACCCGAAAGTAAATCCGCGGAAAATAATAAAGGATTAATCCGCTAGATGATTAGCGCTTCTCGCTAATCAAAATAACATTAGCATTATTTAAATAGTACGTTTCAAATTAAATTAGGCAGTCAAGTAAATATTCAGATAAAGGAGCGCTATTAAAATCGGAGTTAACGTCAAATTTCGCATTCGTCATCTTATTCGGATTTACGCATCACGTAAATCCACGCGACAAGTAAATTCGTTTAAAAAATACTGAAGCTCGATTTATGCCCGTTGGGGACAGAGCATTGTCGTTACGTCAAATCATAGTTTGTAAGTTAGTCAGAGACTACGGCACACTAGCATTCGCTATTCAGCCGAGCTCATTGTAGGAATCAACTTGTGTCCCACTATTTAATTTAGGACAAAACAATTCAAACTAATAGAATAGTAAAGAAAAAAAAATGAATTAATTATAAATTGTCTGAATGAAGATAGTGTTAATAAAGATCATGAATTGTTAAAGACAAAATTATCTGACGTGTGTGAAACAGATACAGAACAAGTACATAACCCTAAAGTTAAATTTGTTGGAATTGACAATTTTGAAAACATGGATAATAATAAGTTAGAAAAGGACATCAACGAGAGGAATTTCATAAATTCAAAGAAAAAATGTGTTGTTTTGAACGCGTATAAGAACAATAAAACTGAATTGCAGACAGTGATTTTAGAAATGCCTGTTGAACTATATCAGAAAGTAAGAGAGAATAACAACAGACTCTGTTGGATATCAAAATTGTAAAGTGTACGATTACTGCAATGTCAAACCATGCTTTAATTGTGGCAGGTTTGGACATAATGGTATGAAATGCAAAAACAATCCCATTTGTTTAAAATGTGCTGGAAACCATAAAACCAGGGAGTGTGAGGCAAATAGAATAAAATGTCCAAACTGTTCTTTCAGTAACAACAAGTATAATACAGATTTCAATATAGAACACGTGGCAACAGGTAGCCACGAATGTCAAATATTACAAGCCAAGATAAGGAAGTATATAGATTTTACCGATTATACTATCCAGCCTTCATTACCAAGATACGTCGGCACAGTAGCAAAAATGTCTGAAAAGCAAATGATAACTACAGCGTCAGGAATTTCTTCATCATCACTGCAGACACTTAATTCAAATATATCAGATAGATTAAGAAACAGAAAATAAACATGGATCAAGATTTTAATTTTGAAGAAGATGTAAGCAAGTCTGAACGTGAAATAGAAGATATTAAACAACTCAATGAATCCATAACGAATGCAAAGAATTTAGTGTTGTGCGTTAATATAAGAAGTATGAATGCTAATTTCGAGAAATTGGAAACCTTTATGGGGCGTTTAATGAAAAAACCTATTGTTACTATTTGTACGGAAACCTGGAACTTACAATATCGTCAATACTACCAACTACATGGCTATAAAAGCTATTATAATGAAAGTAAAATTAATAAAACAGATGGCATCATTATGTATATTAAAAATAAAATATATCATAACACTAAAATAGAAATGGTTGATAGATTGAGCATTGTAAGTTCTGATATTAAATTTATGTCCGGAGAGTCAATAAAAATCACTGCGATGTACGGGTGCCATGACTTACCAAAGTCTGAATTTTTAAATAGCTTACGAAAGTTTTTGTCAAGACATAGAAATCTTAAAAACCACTGCATTTTTGGAGACTTTAATATTGATATATTAGAAAACTATGCTGAAAACAAAGAAATAAGCGAAAAACCCATTATGCAGGAATACTTAAATAATTTTCTCGAGCATGAATATATACCTTACTTTAAAGGAATTACCCGTCCTTCTCTAAATCTAGATAAAGGCACGTGTATTGATAACTGTTTTGCTAAAACTAAAAATATTATACTAGAATCATTTAAATTAGATACACCCTTTAATGACCACTGCCCGTTGTTCATAACCATGGACCAACTTAAATTTAAAAAAGTAAGCGAAAACGATATCACATACATGAATTATGGTAAATTAAAAAACTTTGCTAAAAAAGTTGACTGGCAATCTTTGCTGGCAATACAAGACTCCAATAATGCATTAAACCAACTAATAACAATGATTCATAGCTGCAATGACAAAGCCATGTGTAGTAAAAAACTAAATAGGAAAAAGAGTGCCTTATCACCCAGGAAAAATTGGATAACTAATGCAATACAGGTGTCATGTAATAGAAAAGAAAATTTGTATAAAATATGAAAAAAAAACCCAACGAATCTAGTACTAAACAATGAATATAAAAATTATGAAAAAATTTTAAATAAAGTCACAAAAGATGTGAAATAAAAATTCGAAAGCAATGAAATAAAACAAAACATAGACAACCCAAGACAGCTATGGAACATTATCAATACTAAGCTTGGCAAAAACATTCAGCAAAACAAGTCAATTGACTATTTAGTTGTAAATAAACAAAAAATTGAAGATAAGGGTACTATAGATAACACAATGAATGATTATTTTTGTAAAGTAGGCACTGATTTAAGTAACAAAATTTCTATTTTGGATGATGAACAACCAAAACTGCCAGAAAGAAATAACAAATCAGTTTTTATCTATCCAACAGATATTTTTGAAATTCTAAACTGTATAGATACATTGAAAAGAAGAGCTGGTGGTGTTCACAATATAAATGCAAAAACGATAAAAACATTAGCAAATTATACAGCAAAACCATTGGAGCATATCTTTAATCTGTGGCGCCCTCGCTCGCCGCGCCACCGAACCGGACCGCACGACGACCACGGAAGCAGGTGCTGTGCCCACGCAAGGACTAGTTCGAGCCACACCACCAACCAGTGAGCACCGCTGCTTCGCCTTCGCGGCGCTCATTCTCTCGGCTCCACGTTCTACCAACTGATCAGATGGCCATCTTGTTCGCGGACTACCGTACACCACAGCTCTGGCGGTTTTCCGTTGTTCTCATTTTTCTCTGTTGTACCTTCGCGAGTAATCTAGTTTAAAAACTTGTGAAATAAAAGTCGGACCATTCTAGCCGGAATTTCAGGCTCTTTCCTTGCACTACCCGCATCTGCTAGATCGTAGAACACGTGAAGTAGGAATACGTCGTTAGCATCCAAATTGGTGACCCCGTCAACGTTCTAGTGTGAAAAGTGATTTTTCTTCCTTTGTGCAAAGGCCGGTGTCCAGTCCGGGCAGCGTAAAGATCAATAGCTAGAAGCCCTACACACTTTCAGTGCGCAGACATTTTCGCACACGAACATAGTGCGGCATATTCAAGCGCAAAAGTGCGGTACTGTGCGCCTTCCATAAAATTTTCCACGTGTTCCGTGAGGTTTGCAAAGCCGCCATTAGACGTTGCCCTTGACGCCTAGCCGGGTCACGTGTATTACTAACGCGCATCTCTCTGCGCACCCACGCAACGGACTTTTCGAATTCGTCGGGGCGTAACCTTTTTTTTCGCGCGAATGCTCAGGTCGCCACCGAATTCTCCGTTGCAACAAGCCGACGATCCTCAGGTCATGATCGACGACGGATACCAGCAACAGCAAATCCAGCTTCAGCAGCAGTGGCCGCAGCAGAATCCACGGAACATCACGCCTCCCGCACCAAGGCTAAACATCATGGACGACAACCTGAACGCAGGCGGTCCGCAGAACGCTCACGCGAGTTTCCTCGTCGAGGCGACGAGTTCATGCAAATTACCATCTTTCTGGGCGTCCAACCCAGAGCTCTGGTTTATCCAGGTCGAGGCGACGTTCGCTGCGTCCCGCATCACCAGTGACTCGTCCAAATACAACCTCCTCGTAGCCGCTCTCTGCCCAGACGTCCTCGTTAATGTCTTCGATGTGATCAAGGCACCTCCACAAACAGGGAAGTACGAAAACCTTAAACAAAAGATTATTGCTCGCTTCTCCGACTCTACAGATCGTCAGGTGCAAAAGGTCTTAAACGAGCTTCAACTCGGAAGCATGAAGCCGTCACAGCTCCTCCGTCGCATGCAGGCTCTCGCCGGAGACAAGCTTCCGAACGACACACTTAAGGTGAAATGGATTGACCTTCTCCCAAGCTCGGTGCAGAAGGTCCTTGAAATCCTCAAGTCTCCTTCGCTCGACGAGCTTGCCACGACCGCCGACACCATTATGGAATCGCCAGCATCACCGCTAACGACGCTCCCAGTTCAACACTTTGGTCTCGCTACAACAGTGGCGGCGACCAACATTTCGCAAAATGAACTCATCACCGCAGAGATGGCGGCAATCCGTGCAAGCTTGGCACAGCTTGTCACGCTCTCAAGGACCATCCTTGAGGCCCTGCCAGCAGCTTCGTCCGCGTCACTGCAGAACAGGAACCAACAACGTGGCCGCTGCAGATCCCCGGGTCAGCGCAGAAGCCTCTGCCACTTCCATTGGAAATTTGGTGCAGCCGCCAAAAAGTGCGTGCCACCATGCAGTTTCAAAAGTACCGACTCGGCCCCGGGAAACTGACACAGTCGTCGCAAGTCGAGGCGGTTGCGGACGGCTATCCACGCGAATTACGCCTCTTTATACACGATCGCCATTCTCATCAACGATTTTTAATAGATTCTGGCTCTGTAATCTCCCTCTTTCCGGCGAGATCCATTAAACACAGACTTTTTACAGATGATCTTGTGCTTCATGCAGCCAACGGGTCACTTATTAAGACGTACGGTCGGAAGGTGCTGAACTTGGACTTCGGCCTTCGCCGTCCGTACTCTTGGGCCTTCATCATTGCTGACGTTGGTTCACCTATCATCCGCGCGGATCTTCTCACGCATTATGGCCTCATAGTCGACCTCCGAGCTCGCCGCCTGTGGGATTCAGCGACCAAGCTTGCCACAGCTGGGTCAACGAGCAAGGCTTCTATCGCTAGCGTCTCGGCGCTGGCCCAGCTCCCGCCCCTCATCCTGAGCTCTGAAGAGCCGTACGCCTGCATAGCGAAGGACTTCCCGAGCCTCTTCCTGCCGAGCACCGTTCCAGACGGTACTCTCCACAGCGACACAGCCCACCACATCATCACAACGGGCCCTCCGGTCTGCGAACGCCCGCGCAGGCTCCTCGGTGACAAGCTAGAGGCTGCCCGAAGAGATTTTGACCTACTGCTGCATCACGGAGTGATCAGGCCCTCGAGCAGCCCATGGGCCAGTCCGCTGCATATGGTGAAGAAGAAGGACGGGGGCTGGCGAACAACAGGCGACTACAGGCGTCTGAACGCTCAGACCGTTCCGGACGCATATCCAATTCCTCGGATCGAGGATTTGCTGGATCGTCTCCATGGAAATAAGGTTTTTTCACGGCTCGACCTTGAACGGGCCTATCATCAAATTCCAGTACTTCTAGAAGACATCCCGAAAACGGCAACAACCACGCCTTTCGGGCTCTTCGAATACTTCGGAATGCCCCTGGGCCTGCGCAACGCTACACAGACGTTCCAGCGCTTTGTCGACGGAATCTTCAGAGGACTGGACTTCGTCGGAGCATACTTGGACGACATTATCATCCTGTCCCACTCTCATGAGGACCATCAATTGCATCTCTACCAGGTTCTTGAAATTTTGGCCAAGCATCGTCTGTCGCTTAACTCTAACAAATGCGAATTAGGAAAACCCTCACTAAAGTTTTTGGGGTTTCAAATTTCAGAACACGGCTACTCGCCGCCGAAAGAGCGCATCGTTGCCATCGCTGAGTATCCTAAACCAGATACCCTGGCAAGCCTACGAAGGTTTCTTGGCATCCTAAACTACTTCAGAGCATACGTGCCGCATGCATCATACCTTCAAGCTCCCCTGTCGGACCTGCTCAAGGGAGCTAAAAAAAAGGATAAGCGACCAGTATCATGGACGCCCGCCTTAGAAGAAGCTTTTGAGAACTGTAAGGCAGCCCTTGTAAACGCCACGCAGTTAAGCTTTCTGGATCCATCAGCTCCGCTCCTACTTAAGACGGACGCGTCGGACGACGCCGTTGGTGCATCCCTCGAACAGCCATGGGGTGAAGTCCAAGAACCGCTGGCTTTCTTCTCAACCAAGCTGTCTAGTGCAGAAAAAAAGTATAGCACTTACGACAGAGAATTGCTGACAATCTATCTGGCGCTCAAGCACTTCAGACCAATGCTTGAAGGAAGGCAGTTCTCGACTCTCACCGACCATCGACCGCTAGTGCACGCTTTCTCGCAGCGATCAGACAAGGCGTCTCCTCGGCAAGCAAGGCATCTCGACTTTATTGCCCAATTTTCAACGCAAAATGAACACATAAGCGGAGCCGAAAACTACGTGGCAGACGCACTTTCTAGAATCAACGCAATAGAAATGCCGTCAACACTCGATGCGGCGACAATCTCTACGGCTCAGCAACAGGATGATCAGCTACCACAACTACAAGAGAACTCATCCCTCAAGCTCCAGCGCCTAACCATCGAGGGACATCCGGTACTATGCGACATTTCGACCGGTCTAGTTCGGCCATACTTACCTCAGCCGCATCGCCTCACGGCCTTCAACGTTTTCCACGGTCTCTCGCATCCTAGTGGTCGAGCCACTTCAAAGACTATAAAGGAAAAGTTCATCTGGCCAGGCCTGAGAAAGGACGTCCTCAGTTGGGCTCGTTCCTGTATCTCATGCCAAAAGACGAAGATCCACCGTCATAACCGCAGCGCACCACAAAGCACCGAGGTCCCAGGAAATCGTTTCAATCATATTCACCTGGATTTAATCACTCTGTCTTTAGAAAATGGTTACAGATACTGCCTCACAATCATTGACAGATTCTCAAGATGGCCTCACGCCATACCGCTAAAGGACATGCACGCGAACACCGTGGCTAACGCCTTCTACGCGGAATGGATCTGCACCTTCGGCACACCGCTCTCAATCACAACGGACCAAGCTCATCGGAGCGAACAAGGTTCGAACCACCCCGTACCATCCGCAGTCTAATGGATTGGTCGAAAAGTGGCACCGCACACTAAAGTCTGCACTCATGTGCACACCAAACATCCCTTGGCCAAAGCTCCTGCCAACAGTGCTCCTTGGACTTCGCACAGCGTTCAAGGAAGACCTGGGCGCTTCAGCAGCAGAGATGCTATTCGGAACGACGCTAAGAGTCCCGGGAGAATTTTTCGTCCAGCAGGACCTTCCTAGCAATCCAGCGGAATTCGTCAGTGGCCTCAGGAGCTACTTCAACGCTCTCCGTCCAGTACCAATGTCTCATCACGTCAAACCTACGCACTTCTTCTTCAAGGAACTGAACTCCGGCACTCATGTGTTCAGGAGGATAGACGCGGTCAAACCACCACTTGTTCCACCATACTCGGGACCTTATCGGGTACGACGTCGACGGCTCACCCAAGACCCTTTCGACCGATACCCTCAAGCCAGCGTACCTCCACGCAGATGTCACGTCTCCCGCAGCCTCACTTCCAGCTCCTCAGCAGGGACAAACAACTCCTGTTCCTTCCTTTCACCTGCTCCCTGCCCAACACCCTCTGCTTACACCTGTTACAGGCACAGCCACAAGCAGCAGAGAGGACTGCAGGGTAGGTTTCTCTCAGCCTTCACCTACAGGGACCGTTTCTACAGGAGTGGGTGGTTGTGGCGCCCTCGCTCGCCGCGCCTCCGAACCGGACCGCACGACGACCGCGGAAGCAGGTGCTGTGCCCACGCGAGGACGACTAGTTCGAGCCTCACCACCAACCAGTGAGCACCGCTGCTTCGCCTTCGCGGCGCTCATTGGCTCGGCTCCACGTTCTACCAACTGATCAGACGGTCATCTTGTTCGTGGACTACCGTACACCACAGCTCCGGCGGTTTTCCGTTGTTCTCATTTTTCTCTGTTGTAACTTCGCGAGTCAAATAAAAGTCGGACCATTCCAGCCGGAATTTCGGGCTCTTTCCTTGCACTACCCGCACCTCCTAGATCATAGAACACGTGAAGTAGGAATGCATCTCTAGCATCCAAAAATCTATGTGTTCAACAATCCATCTGGCCAGATGCCCTAAAGTGTGCAGACATAGTTCCTATACATAAGGCTGGGGATAGGTCTTGTATGTCAAATTACAGACCAATCTCCCTGATATCAAATATAGCAAAAATCTTTGAAAAAATCATGTACAATGGATTGTATAGTTTTCTAACTGAATGCGAAATAATTTCTGACAAACAATTTGGGTTTGTAAAAAATAGAGGAACTATAGACGCTTTAAACTATATATCAAACATTATTTATAATAGTCTAGACAAAAGCATTCCTATTATCACCACTTTCCTAGATTTAGCAAAGACATTTGACATAGTAGACCACAAAATTTTACTAGATAAACTAGATAGATATGGAATCAGAGGTAGTGCATTAAATCTAATAACTAGCTATCTCTCAGATAGAAAACAATATGTAAAAATCCATTGGTGTCCCACAAGGGACCATATTGGGACCTTTATTTTTCATACTCTATGTGAATGATCTATTGAGAGATATGCAGAACGATACTATTATGTCTTATGCTGATGACACTGTTATCATAGCTAGTGATAATACGTGGTCATCTGCTCAGGACAAGATGAATGAATATCTTATTACGGTTGCAAAATGGCTAACCTTGAATAAATTATCTTTAAATGTTAGTAAAACGGTGTATATAACGTATGGCAGCTACTGTAATAGTGTTCCTGACACATTACATATCAGCCTAGGCGACAACACAATAAAAAGAGTAGAAAGCCACAAATATCTAGGTTTAATTTTTGACTTTATTATGAAGTGGGAGAAATACGCGAATTATACTGTCAAAAAAAAAACAAGATATTTAATTTTCATTTTTGCAAAAATTAAAAGTATTATGGATAGCAAAACTTTGTTGTGAATCCAAACGTAGAATTCACAGGTTCGACTGCCGGATAGGATATTCGGGAGTCGGGTACCTTGGGATTCGTTGCCCGAGTAAAAAGTTAGAACTTAAC
>JARQSV010002687.1:0-14765 GCA_030142285.1 Calameuta idolon | reverse complement strand
CTTGTCATTTGTGATTTCGCCGAGAATTATGCGTTCGTAATCCAAAATGCTGTTCCGGGGTTCCATTGGAATAATAATCAAGCTACGCTTTTTCCAATAGTATATTATTTCAATGATAGTGGGTTAGTTAAACACAAAACAGTAGTAATAATATCTGATTGTAAGAAACATGACTCGGTGGCAGTGTATGTTTTTTTTTAAAGCATTTAACGATTATCTCTCAAAGTTTCGTCCAATAATAAAAAATTGTATTTATTTTTCCGATGGAGTCCCTCAACAATTAAAAAATTCGAAACATTTTTCAACAATATATTATCATAAACAAGACTTTGATCGCTCTGCAATATGGCATTTCCAAGCCACAGCTCATGGCAAGGGTCCTTGTGATTGGGCGGGTGGAGCTTTAAAAAGACAAGCAAGGAATGCCAGTCTTCAAAGATCTACAAATAACCAAATAACGACCCCATTACAGTTCTACGAATGGGCCCAACTCGAATCTTCGTTATCTAATATCTCTGTTGCCTACGAAACCGAGAAATCTTACAATGGAGCAGCCAATTTTTTAAAAAAAGGTTTCGATCAATGTAAAACGATACCAGGTACGCAAAAAATACACTGTGTTGAACCAGTTGGGGATCGGGAATTGAAAATCAAATTTTATTCTCGTTGTGCCACTTCCAAAACCGTCAGCTTCTCGGGTTCACACAAGAAAATAATACCAGTTTCCAAACAAAATTTTTAAAAAAGTATAAGATAATTCAATAATATATCATCATTATTGTATGTAAATCAGTATTCTAATTAAAGTAAATGACCATTTCTTGATTTCACAGTGTTACTCTGAAACCTTTTAACATTTTCCTGAGTATCATTCATTTGAACTAGGTGAAAACCCCATGAAAGGATAGTAGGATAACTCGAAAATGTCGAAACACGCTCAAATCCGTGCTTTGTCCGAAATGCCCGCACGCGAATCGTGTGCGCAATCACATATTATGAAGTTCATTTAAAAAAATATTCGACGGTCCACTTTCAAATCTTCAGACAATATTCTCTGTACTATAATAAGAAATTACAGAAAAAATTATTCAATTTGAAGTTGCCTCTTTTGAAATAATACAAATTGTTTAACAAATTGATGGTTTTTTAAATATACTTTTATTTCGTAAAAACAAAAGAAAGAAACTTTAGTTGGAGACACAACAGTTTTTACGTATATATGGTACGGCACCGCTTGATCGAGACAAAAAAGAACTCACTATTGCGCATTGGCGTAAGGCCCATCAAAAAAACAAAGAAATTGGATTGGTCCGCGAATTCCCTAGAAAAGGGCGCGTCATTTGGAAATTCTAACAATCCCCCTAATTCGCGGGCCGGCTGAAAATAATTCTAGTTACAGGATTTCTGTTTTACAATACAGTCTTAAACTTTTAACTACATAGCTTCAACAGTTTAACGCATTTTTCATGTTTCAATTTTGGCAGTGATTTCGTCAACACATCAGCTGCCATGTCGCTTGTAGGTTTATATTCTACTTTAATATACCCTTGTTCTTGGGCCTCTCTAGAAAAATGAAACCGTATATCTATATGTTTGCTTCTAGCATGGTAAACATTATTCATACATAACGAGATTGCACTCTGATTATCGCAAAATACTTGTGTTTCCTTAGATATAAACTTGGACTGTTTCATATGCTTTAAAAATTCTCGCAAGTGTAGAATTTCCTTTGTTACTTCCGAGAGAGCTATGTACTCCGACTCCATAGTGGACAGTGCGACACATTTTTGCTTTTTGGTCGCCCAGCTTATTGGAGCCTCTCCGAGAAAAACTACGAATCCGGAACATGAGTGTCTATCTTCAAGATTCCCACCCCAGTCCGAATCCACATACGCCTGCAATAATTCATTCGTTTTTCGATATTTGATACTATAATTAACTGTCCCTCGCAAATATCTCAATACATGCTTTGCCATTTTCCAATGCATGATTCTTGGGTTTTCACAAAAACGACATAGAAAATTCGTCGCAAACATTATATCTGGCCTAGTTGTATTTTCTAAATACAATAAGCTTCCTACTAATTGCCGATATGGCTTTTCTTTCATTTCACTGATTTCCGAATCCGTTGGCGGTTTTAAATCTTTTACCTGTTGATTCACGTTAGCTTCTAGAGGTGTATTCGCAGTTTTACAGTCTTTCGTATTAAATCGCTCAAGTAAATCTTCTATATATATGCATTGATTTAACTTTATCTCTCCTTTTTGGCCTTGTCTTTCAATACGAATACCTAGGATATTCGATACTGGCCCTAAGTCACTTATTGTAAATTGCTTCTTTAGTAAGTCCTTCGCAGCTTTCAACTTTTTAAAATCCGCAGAGGCTATTAGCAAGTCGTCTACATAAATTATTATTATAACGTCACTCCCATTTGAGCTATCAACGTATACGCACGGATTTATTTCGGACTTAGTAAAATTAATGCTTATCAAATACTTATTTAGTTTACTGTACCCTTCGCGGCCTGCCTGTTTTAAACCGTATAATGATTTATGTAACTTGCATACTTTATCTTCTTGTCCTTTCATTTCAAATAATTTTTGCTGCTCCATATATATCTCATCGGACAATTCAGCCTGGGTATATGCTGAAACCACATCCATATGATGGACAAACATTTCATTTTGAACACTTACAGCAAAAAACGCTCTCAACATCTCAAATCTTGCTACCGGCGCAAACGTTTCGTGGTAATCCTGTCCTGGTATTTGTTGGTCTCCACGTGCAACTAACCTGGCTTTAAATTTTTCAATATTCCCATCCTGGCTTCGCTTTACCCTGTAAACCCATTTGTTCTTTAATACCTCTTTATTCAAAGGTTTACTCACCAATCGCCAGGTATTGTTGCCCTTTAGCGTATCGAACTCGGATTTCATAGCTTCTAGTCAGGACGATTTTTCTGGCGAGTGCATCGCTTCCTCAACTGTTTTCGGTACTTTACATTCTTGGCATTTAGAAACATTAGCGTTATAATACAATTTGCGCGGTCTACCGCGCCGTCCAGTCCTTTGCAATTTCGGTCGTCCCCGCCCTCTGTTTTGTGGTGTAGGTTCCAGCAATTCGTTAATTTCCTGGTTCTTCTCCGGCTCTTTCCCCTACTTGTCCTATTTCTTCTTCTTCTCCTTGTGAATCTTCAGGGTTATTTTGGCTGTCATATCCGTCTGACGTTTCATATTGGTCTTCTTCCTTCTTCAGATCTTCATGTATGGGCTCTTTTGAATTCTCAATCTTTTCGTAAATTAAATATTCCGGTTCAGATTCTGGTTGCTTCTGCTCTTCGGAGTTCGCTGATTCTTGAATATCTTCTATAAAACGTACATCTCTTCGTTTTACTACTTGGTTTGTTCCTTTTTTCCATAGTCTATAAGCTTTTGCTTCCTGAGAATATCCGACTAAGATATATTCTTTGCCTCTTACTGCAAACTTGTTTCCTCTGTTATTTTTATTTAGTGCAATGGTTCGGCTTCCAAATGTTCTAAAGTATCCTACGTACGGCTTCCTTTTGGTCCATACTTCAATAGGAGTTACGTCGTTTAACGAATTAGTTGGGCACCTATTTCTAATGTATGCGGCCGTGCACACCGCTTCAGCCCACAACGTGTAGGGTAAGTCAGATTGCAACAACATACAACGCGCCACTTCAACCAGGGTTAGATTTGCGCGTTCGGCCACGCCGTTTTGCTGCGGAGTGTACTCAACACTCAACTCTCTTTGAATACCTTCTTGTTTTAAAAACTCATCAAATCCGTGCGATAAATATTCTTTGGCATTGTCACTACGAATTTTCTTTATTTGACGACCTGTATGTTTTTCAACACGAGCTTTATACTGTTTAAACGCTTGGAAAATGTCGGACTTTTTCTTTAAAATCGCTACCTCAATATATTTACTCTTATCGTCAATGAATGTTGCAAAGTATTTTGCTCCCCCTAGAGAGCAAGTTTTAAACGGTCCACAAATGTCAGTATGTATTAAATCTTATATATATCATTTTCTCTTCTTGTTGATTTCTTAAAAGGTAGCTCATGAATCTTTTCCTTCATACACACTTCACATATTGGATTTTCATTTTTGAAATCGTCTTTCAGACCATCTACCATTTTTTTCATTTTGAGGTTTCTTACATCCTTGAAATTTAAGTGGCCCATTCTTTGATGCCATTTCATTAGGTTTTTATTGCACTGTTCAGAGATCATGGCTGACTGCACTTGATGTTCTTTTATTACATAAAGGCCATCTTCCATTGTCGCTTTCATTACTGTTGATCCATCTTTGCGTCTCACAACTGCATGATTTTCATAAAATGCTACAGAATATCCATTACTTGTAATGTTTGATACAGATAATAAGTTGCTCTTAAACTCTGGGACATACATTGCTTGTTGCAATTTGATACTTTTAGTATCTTTGGGAGTTTTTATATTTATATTTATTTCTCCCCGTCCCTGAGAATTAATACTATCTTCTGCAGCTGTATAAATTTTTGTTTTCTCATTGTTGTCCAAATTCTTGAACTTCTTCTTATCATAGCACATATGTGTGCTTGCTCCACTGTCCAGACACCAAATTCCTGCTCTTCGTGTGATTGTACTTAAAGCACTGGCTGTAAATGCATCCTGTGTCATTTTCTTGTTCCCTAATTTTACTTTTGATCTGCAATTTCTAGCAATGTGTCCCAATTTACCACATGCAAAGCACTTGATCTCAAGCTTCTTTCCTTGTTCATTGTGTGTAGTGTTTTTCTGAGTTACTTTCTTGTGTAGTCCACCTCTACTTGACAATAGTGCTTCTTCTGCATCTCCTTCTTTTTCTTTTGTATTTTCAGCTCGTCTTGACTCCTCTTCAAGTATTTTGTTTTTCAATTCTTCCAAGGATGGCATATATTCTATTGATTCAATTGCTATGCACAGAGTTTCATATTCATGGGGCAATGAATTCAATAACCAAATAGATAATAAATTTTCTGGCAGTTTTAGTTCACACTCCTCAAGCTGCTCTGCTATGTTCATGAACTCATTTATAAACTGTCATGCTTTGATTTGATGCTTTCTTTAGGCGGTATAACTGTTTGAATAAAACACATTGCCTCATGGGGCATTTAGATTCATATTTTTCTTTCAGTACTTGCCATGCATCTGCAGAAGTTTCTGCCCTTTTAACGTAATTATATTGGTCAGGTTGTACACTGAGAATAATTGAATCCAGAGCTTTCTCGTCTTTTGTGGTCCATTCCTCGTAGTTTTCTTCAGGTCTTGCAACGCTTCCATCTACGTACCCCCATAATTCATTGTAACGAAGAATACTTTTCATTTGAATTTTCCACGTGTCATAATTTTCAGAGTTTAATTTCTGAACTTGATCTACCTTTCCGATATTCATTTTTGATTCCTTTATCGAACACGTGGCACATAGGATAACCTTATTTCACTACTGGTCACTATTTGCTCTATTTAACTCCCTGAGTTCTTTGGGTTTCCTGGGCCCATAACCTGATGGTTTTTTAAATATACTTTTATTTCGTAAAAACAAAAGAGAGAAACTTTAGTTGGAGATTGTTGTTGATAGATAAATAATTGTGTACTAAATGTGCCAGGAACCATTCGGTAAATGTATATACAGCACTATAAGTGAAAAGAAATTTATTTAGTGGTTATAATATTGCGTACAACAAAAAAAAACCACAGGCGACTACACGCACAAGAGCTTGGTCGCACTCCGGTCAGTGTTTACAGTGCTGAGTGTTTACAGTGTTGGCTTTTGGGGTACGATTGTCGCTGTGTATGCGGACCGTAAAATATAAGCGCGGTATTTAAAATGCTTATTCTAACAGAGATACAACAGTTTTTACGTATATATGGCACGGCACCGCTTGATCGAAACAAAAAAGAACTCACTATTGCGCATTGGCGTAATGCCCATAAAAAAAACAAAGAAATTGGATTGGTCCGCGAATTCCCTAGAAAAGGGCGCGTCATTTGGAAATTCTAACACAAATTGTTGCATAAAAATTATTAAACGACCGAATTTTCGACCATTAAAATGTGGATTTTAAAGTTAATACTATTGCACATTTTGCTCTGCAGTGCTGTGATTTTAGTCGAAAAATGGACGGTGCATGACGCATTTAAAGAAGAACCGGTTTTTTGGAATCGATAAATTAAAAAATCGATATTTCTAAAATTCTTCATATCATATTGAAATAAACAATAGGTGTCATTCTTTTTTTTCTCGAGAACAAGGGAAACAATTTTTAGGACAATTGAAAATTTGATTTTAAATCTGACGTGGAATGACCCATATCTAAACAGAATACCAATGATCAATAAATATCTTTTATACTTTTTATAAATTATTGTCAATCTTGGAACTATTTTGTTGATATTGGTAAGAAAAGTTTTTGGATGAAATTGTGAGTGCCAAGACTAAGAGTCGTGTAAGTAATACAAAATTATATGAACTTTGTTTCTCATTACTCGATGCCATGTGAATTTTCCATAAATGTGGGATTCTTTTCTTTTCAGGGTGCCGAGAAAATACAGTGAAACATTTATTGCGATGATAATGATATTGCGACTTTATTTTTTACAAAGGCGTCTCCTGTCCTCTTCACGCGCTGCCTCCCTGTTGCCAACTGGGGCCCCCGGCGGACCTATCCTTGCTGCGTGGGGGTTGGGTCAGGCCCGTAGCTGTCAGCCTGAGGCCCCGTTCCACATAAATGCAAATCATTCCATTTCAGAATGGCGGTACACACTTTAAAGTCCATACAGAATTTACATGCATCCACCAAGGATGAAATTGATACGGCTCTGGCTCTTTTTTTTTTTAGTATAATATTTCATTTAATGTGGTAGAATCTCAGTATTTCAAGGACTTCGTGAAGCTTATAGCCTCATCAAAATCATACAAATCTCCTACGAGGAAGACACTTTCCACAAAGCTGTTCGATTGAGTCTTTCAACAATTATTGGTCGCTGAAAGATCGCCATTCCGTGAAACTGAGGGTATTTTACTAATTGATGGATAGAAGAATTCGTCAGCTAATACGAAGAATGTTGTTTGCACCTTACATACAGTGAGCTCCAAACGTTTATTTCTCAAATCCTGGGATTTGACAGGTCTGAGAGAGACTGGTGATCAACTGAAAGAAATCGTTAACGAAGGAAAAAAAACTTGCAGAAGAAACGTTCAACATCAAGGTTTATGCTATGGTATCAGATAATACCTCACCGATGACATTGATAGGTAAAAAGGTTAACATTTGGCATACTACCTTTCACAGTCATAATGGTCATTTGTTGGCGAAACCTTTTGTGCCAGAGGAATATGCGAAGAAAGTGCAGAAACTTTTACGCGAATTCAAGACTCCAAGTGCAGAGCACGAATTGAAACAGCGAGAAGATTCCAGAATAATTGTAGCCTGTGATACGAGGTGGTGCAGCTATCGAGACGCATTTAGATGCCTGCTAAAGAATATACATCTAATGTGAGCCTTAGTTAATGAGAAAAAGGTGCAACTTGATAATAAAAATGAGAGCTTACTCAAAGAGTCATCATTTAAAGTGGAATTACGAGATTTCATATTGATGTTCGAACCGATATGTCAAATGATAAATATCTGTGAAGAATCTGATTGCAGTATAGCGGATGTTTATGAAGAATGGCTGAAATAAAAAATTTCAACGGTTAATGAAAAATTCAAGAAGGTCTTGACACCTTGGCTACGAAGTTTCTACATCCTCAGTACGAAGGCAAACGTTTTCTACACGAGGACCAAAAAATTGTTTATGATTTCATAAAACCAGAGTTGGATTTAGAAAACATCACTGATGAACTAAGTATGAATGCATATGAGAAAAATCTTGATATTTTTGGAATACTATAAAGTAAAAATGTTTCATCATCCGAGACGTTTTGGACAATGGCTGATCCATTTTACCCTGATCTGTCTAAACTTACAAAAAGACTGGTAAAAATTCCTGATGCTTCAGCACAGCTAGAGCGAGTTTTTTCTTCCTGAGCTTTCCTGCACTCAGATTTACGAAATCGTCTCACCATTGATCGTTCCATGAAATTGGTTGACATGTATTACTCCTTGGAAATGAATGAACATTTCGATGATGATTTTAATGATCTCGTTGAGTCAGACTACTTTTCACATATAATTCGAATAAAAACAAGTAATTGTATAGCTTTTCCAGGAACAAAATAAAATAATCTTAGTCTTTCAAAAAAATATACGAAGTTCAATCATTTATTTTCTTACTTAGATTTCCATGCCATAAAGGCTTCTTCAAGTATTATTGATAAGATCACAGTCTGTATTAGGTTAAGTTGAATACAATTATTGTTTATACCTTATTTTTGGTCATATTTCTTATATTCAGAGAAAGAAATTGCACGTACGCAAAGAAACTCAAACTTTTCAACGATAAGAGATCGTTCTATATAATAATTTAAATGTTGAGGTGGTAAAATAAGTCTTTCAACTTTCTAAATCGTTTCGGCGTCAAATCATTCACATTAACTGGGTATGACTGCAATTTTGGTACAGCAGAAATTCTGGTAAAGAAGAGTGTACGGTAGAAACTGCTCTACAACATGAAGCTCCATCTTCATATGTATGTTCTTAGACGAGTTAAGCCAAAGATCCCTTTCGAAACTTTATATTCAGTGAAACCGTCCATTTCGAGGGGAGTTTCATCACCTCAGTGTTGCGTACTCGGTCGTGGGAAAATCGTTGTCCTTTGTAAGTAGGGTGAAGTAAATTTGCGATGAGGGCAATTGGAGTGAAAATTTTTTCGATTTCAATCAGAACTGGATCATAATCTCTGTTCTCGGTTGACGCCAGCACCAACCAATCCTCAATAATTTCTGCAAGGGTGACATCTACCCTTTCACATTTCGGAATTATGGATTAAAGAGGTGTGAGCAAATTCAAGGAACGTTTCAATGTATCTTCAAACGATTAATCGAGTAATATGTCCACAACATATTTTTTGAGCTTCCACGACCTATCTCCCACCATTTGTGTCATGGCCTCCAAACTGTCCATACAAGTAGAGTGCAGATTCCAAAAGTGACATCGTGAGTTGTATTCAAGTTTTGTGTCTTTACCTTCGTGTGCTATCAAGCTATCAAGCTATAAAGCAACTCCCTAACTTCATCTGTGAATTGCAAATCGACTAGTTTCTGTTCGATGTATTCATTGAAGGATATAATGCATTGTAGTAGCCACAAATCTCTGAATTCATCCGCTGCAACTGATTAGATATCTTCGTTGGAAATAACAGCGTAAATCTGGAGCTTAAAATTCTCAGAAGCAAGAGTTTTTGCTTCTGCGATTACAACTGTCAAGATATCATTTTAAGCTTTTCAGATTTTCAAATAAATTATCGTTTTTTTGTGAGGTGCGCAAAAAAGCAATGACACTTGAAGATTGTTGATTCTCTGTCTTTCTGATAATTAAAACTCCTTTAGAACTTTCTGAAGTTGAGTGATATTGTTTCATCTGTGCGTGGAGATCATAAAGAGCAGTAACATATTTGATATAGCAGCTGGAGTTTCATCTCAATGTAATTATGTCGAATGGGATGTTTTCAGCATAAAGAAATTTGATTAAGGTTTCGTCGACTTGTGCTTTATCTTTCAGTGAAATACTATCTAAAAAAGGGTCAAAATTGATTTTCTGTGAATCTTTCGTCTTTTGTTTTTTCCGAGCTGGGGACACAGAAGATGATGATACAACACTGCTTTTTTCTTGAGGTGAAAGGGCTGAAATGTTCAAATTTGGAACGAGAAGGGGCACGTCATCGAAATTGCCAGTTCCCATAGTAATTACATTTGATGTTTGCTGATTTGAAGACAAAGCGATGCCCAACTGAAATTTATGCATGAAACTTTCATCTGCTGGCTGGGAAACATCATCAAAGTTATCGTTGCAGTTCGTTCTGCAATAATAAAATTTCGAATTAGTCAATGGATTAATTTTCCTTTACTGAATAACTTGAAGTTTTATATTTTGAATGCGACAGGTCTCCCATTCTCATTTCGCTTTTCATTTTCGCCAATTTGCCAATAATCATGGAGCGGCCTGCCACCGTGATTCATTTTTCTTGATTACTAAATGCAAACCCGTGATCTATCATAGTCCAAACTATGTCCAACGAATGAATAATGAATGTGTATGTGATGCAGATCATGTGCAGAAGCATGTAGTTGCACTAAAGACCTAAAGGGGCGCCTACATCGCTTGACGTAGACTGCACAATGTAGAAAACTAGAGACGTAAAATGCCTAGTATTCTACATGTCGAAAACCATGTAATTTACATCGAAGTATTCTACCTACCCAACCCTGCTCCGTACGATAGCTTCGCTACACCACAAGTTACGCTACCAGAACGCTCCCCCGCTAACGTGCCCTAGTGAGGTGGAGGAATATTACTCTTCGGCCCAATCAAATTCACTCTATCCCCTATGTAGCCCAATTCGCCCGCGATCTTCAATTGTTTCTACGATTCTAGAAAAATAGATTCGCACATCTTCTTTTCTTCTGGATGATTGCAATGTCTTTTCACACCGCTATCTCTCATTGTGCGGTTCCAGGCCATTATTGCAATCTCCTGATGCATCCCAAATCCTCGATCTTCTCGCGGGATCCTGCTGCGTAGGCGGCCTCCTCCAGTGGTACTCTACGGTCGTGCTTGAACTCCTCCTGTTGGCTATGTCAGGCCAGTGCTGCTGGGCGCGTTTGCTGGGCCCCTCTGCCGTAGTCAGGGCAGTCGCTGGTGTATAACGGGCTTCGTAGCTTCTTAATTTTCATGGCGGTTCCCTTACGAGACCGACCACTCCTTGTAAAATACAAAATTTGAGCCCCGAAGGGAATTAATACACATTATGAATGCTAAATTCAGTCCACGCTCGACGCAAGTGTTAGGTTGCCTTGCGGACCTCACGGTGTAGCTCTGCTTATCGCCTACTCTCTATCTCTCTTGTGACGTGCGCAAAGTGCCATATCACAATAAATATCTCAATTTACATCCTACATTCACCAAACAGCTTCTGATCTTAAAGGCCTTGAAATAATATCAAGCGCGCGAGTAGTTGACATCTACGATATGAAGGTTCCGTTCAAAAATTCCTAAGCATTGGACATACAGATGGACTGTAGCCCATGCTATCGGAAATGTGCAAAAGTTGTTACTTATCTGCTGCTAGTAATTTGACATTTCGGCAAAATAAAACCGCTCGTCTCTTTGACATTCACCGATTAGACGCACTAGTCTGCAACATAATATTCAAGATCGGCGTACATAGCTTCAAATCTCGAAGGCTACCACCTCGACCCACGATATTTTCCGCAATTCCTCCCCTCGAATTGATCACTCGAAATTCCTGGAACCGCTTTTCAACATCACACAAAGACTTGCATTTCGACACTGCGGAAAGTGAATACCGCTCGTTAACTCTCTTTTATCGGCCGATACGACGCACTAGTCTGCGAGATAATGTTTAAGGGCCAAACGGTGAGGGCTGTCGTCTGAAACATGCGTGGGGGTTGGGGAAGGAAGTTCTAGAGGCTTCCTTCATTCCGGAGAACTGCATCCTTGATGTGCAATTCTGCGAGAACATCTGAGATCAAAGCGGCTACTGGCCGAAGGCTTCTGTTCGAAACATCCACGGAGTCGGGGAGGGAGGGGAGTTGCGGAAGCAATAATAAGTTTCTTCCGGGGTGAAGGGTAAGTGGCTGCTTCAAAACGTCGAGAAAAAGGTTTATCGGCTCTGGGAGCAATTCTCTACGATTTAGCATGGACACAAACCGTGGAAGGTTCTAGAAGCTTCTCGATTGTACGCAGTTCTTAAAATCGGGAGTAAGATCCCTTGAATGTAACGCAAAAATTCCTTGAACCCACCTGAAATGCCTGGAATCGGCGGTCCCCGTGGCGTCACTTCCTAAAATCAGAAGGGGTCCACTACGTCGATTTAGCATGGATGCGGACCTTCGATTTCTCCTGAAATTCCTCATATATATATATGTATATATGGGGATTTGATGGACGAAAATTTTCTTGACGATGCCTTGGACAAGCCAATAAAGAGAATACAATATATAAACTTTTTAATTCGGATGTGTGGCAGCTCGCTCCGAAGCACATGTTCAGCGGCAAAAGTTGTTGACATTGCAACCTATGGTGCAGTTTTTGTTTTCAATGAGGGCTTCTAAGGTCTCCTGAAAATTATGGAGGTGATGGGCATAAGAATCGAAACACATGCTGAAGTATTAGCTCAAAAATCAGATGAGGAACGCGTCGCGTCAAACAACCGCCGTAGTCTGAATGTAACAAAAGAGGCAAAAATCACCCGTAGAGCCGGCAAAAGCATCGCAGAAAAAGATTTTGAGGAGACAGAAGGGATCCACTATGGTATCAGAATGGCAGGTTAATAGTATATATCAAAAATCCGTCTTGAAGTAATTAAAATCTATAATTAAAACTTTAAACGCGTTTTTCTCGGAACACATTTTCTCAAGTTGGAGGCAAAAATAAAAAAAAGTTGATGGATAGATTTTTCTAATTCTTGCTGTATTTTAGTCAGTACGATAAACCTCATAACCCAATAATTTATATTTTTTAACGATGTTTAAAAGCAAAAAAATCTGGCGAAAGTTGAACGATTCTTTTGCATAGTAATAGTACTTGCCATAACAAAATTTACGAAGACTGAAACGCATATTGAATTTTTTCTTTCAGATGATTTTTGCAGCCACGATTTTTGCTGCCAACCGAAGGCGTTCCGCTAGGGGGAAATTGATAAAGCGGCGAATCCAGTATTTTGAAGATTAGAAATTGAAGAAAACAACAAACTTTTCTATCGCTAATAAAGCTTTTTTCAATATAAAACAAAAATTGTTTTAATTGGAATTTTAGTTTCCTCAGAAAAAAAATCATTGGGATCGCCCAATATTCAGCGCTGTAGGCCGAACTGGCCCTTCACTTAACATTAAACATACCGACAATATTCTATCAACGTATTTTTGGCTTTAAAACGGTCAAATGACCGCTCGAAGGTACGTTTAGTATTAACTGGACAATAATAGCTGCCTACTGATGCTCAGTATTATAGTTAGGAAAGTGTAGTGGAATAATAGTGTTAAATCTACTACTAGTGATCTACTACTTGTAGTGAACTAGTGGTGCACTACGCCCATAATCAAATAGGTATACAACATATTTGGCTACCTAGCCAGATATTGAAAATTACATGTATTTAAAAATTATTGTTACAAAACGTCCCGAGTTGAAAGTATAGCAATGGTTTGAGCCAATAGAATTTCCATTCCTTTCTTCTTTGGGTTTGCTGATTGAATTGTAACATTAGTTTTAGTCTAGGAGATCCTGCAGGTAGAATTTTTGGTCCAAAGTGGGTTTAACAAAAGTACATAAACACAGATTTAGACTAGATAGCCTAAATAAATTAAAAAATTTCAATTTAGAACTCAAAACATTACAACCCCAAGAAGTAGACAGTGGGTTAATATTCCTGCCTCGAAAATAAAACTTTGAGGATCAAAATGACTACAGAAATGATTGTAGAAAATTAGATCCCTCAAATCTAAAAGCCTCGCCAAGTACAGGATTGCTACGAATTTACCTCTTTCAAAAACATACTATTTCTATCTTTCGTTATGATTCAATATACGAAAAGTTTTTAAACGATATCATTATACCAAGTACATAAGTCATTGGATATTTACTTGTCATATCATATGGCAAATCAAAGTGCAAATTTTATCAAAGTGCAGTTCAGCTAAAAGGATTATATAATCAATCCATAGTTATATAAAGCGAAGAAACAATTGGGAAATGCAAAGAAATTTACTTGCAAAATGTACTACTAATTTAATCTAACATATATTACATGTCAAAATGTCATCTAGTTACAGTATTTCAAATAATTAACACGGCTAAATAAAATAACATAAAGATAAAATAAACATCATCAAACTGTGCGTTATAGCGGATATGCAAGTGACGCACTCTTTTTATCCTTTTATTATTGCATTATTTTTTTCCAAATTGTCGTACAAAATTTTTAATAATAGCATATTCGCCTATGACAGTTAATATTAGATGTAGTCCATAGCTTATTACGTTCCTTCATCATCTTTGAGAAATGTTAAGTCAGCTGACATTATATTTATACATACAGTTTGTATATCCGGACAAATTTTTGCTGTAGAAGGTGAGGATGAAATAAAAAAAGTAAAATTACACCACAGTTTAAAATAGAGCAAAAGAAATTTTTTAACACATAATCATTTATTTCAATACAAATGGTGCAATTTGGCGTCCGCGGGACGCCAAACATTTTTGTTCCATAAGAAACATATGGAAACCGAGAGCGGTGTCGCCGACGAAACCAATGATCGTGTCGAGAAAAAGCCGGGGATTTGAAATGATAGCGCCAAGGTCGGAGATCAAGCAGGCTAGGGAAAGATCGGCACCACTCGAGCACTGCTGGGTTATGGGCGTCGAAAAGATGGACGTCCCGCAAATACAGAGAGAGAGGGAGAGGGAGAGGGGGATAGAGAGGGAGGGAGGGAGGGAGGGAGGGAGAGCGAGAGAAGGAGAGAGAGGAGAGAGAGAGAGAGAGAGAGAGAGAGAGAGAGAGAGAGAGAGAGAGAGAGAGAGAGAGAGAGAGAGAGAG
>JARQSV010002686.1:0-14823 GCA_030142285.1 Calameuta idolon | reverse complement strand
GGGGGGGGTAAGGGGTTGCGTTGCGTCGGACGTAACAAAATCACCCAGCAAAAGATAAAAAACTTTGCTTTGACATAACACGTCGAGCCATAACGCAAATTGAATACAATAATTTTTTTTTGTTTTATTGAACACCTGTACAAATTGACGTTTACAATGATTTACTGAAACGTCATTTGCTTTATGTTCTGCTTCTTTCATGGCGTTTCACACGCCGATTGTGCATTTTAGCGCTGTTTTAAGGTTCCATCTTTTATTTCATGTTATTCTTCTTTCAGTGTGCCTTCTAGCGCTGACTTAAAGTTTAATATCTTTGGTTCATGTTGTTCTTTTTTTCAGGGCGTTTTACACGCCCAGTGTAAGTTTAGCACTGTTTTAAGGTTAAATCTCTCTGTTTCATGTTATTCTTCTTTCAGGGCGTTTTACACACCCAGTGTGCGTTTTAGCGCAGTGCTACGACCGCGCGATATTCCTATGTAGAAGTTGATTGTACAATTCTAATTGGACTCCGATTGCTGAAGTAAATTCACCTGACGGTTTAATACTTCCGCTCACGTTAGGTTCTACATCACAGAGCCGTTTGAAGGTGTGACACTACGAGCCAGCTGAGGTTATTTGGAGCGCGTTTTGTTGAACATGTTATAGTACTGCGAGAATTTTGTTCGGGGAACAGAATATTACAGCTATGCGTAATTCAATTACCTGACGGTTTGATACTTCCGCCTACGTTAGCCATAGCACCACAGAGTCATCCGTTAGGGATTTGACCGTCCTTGCGTGTCGGGTTTTTATGTCTCCTTGGTTTAATTCGATAACACGGTCTGGTTGGTAAATTAATACGTCAGCCCGCTGTATTCGATGTGCCAAAGGGGCCAATTATCTTCCGTTCACAGCTTGGATTCTTCAATTTATCTGTTGAGTTGGGATCTCGCTGATGCTGTCTCGGGTAGTGGGCCCGTTCCGTGTTTACATAGCGAGTTCCTGTGATAACTAGAGATCCCCTGAAGCAAAGTGCTTATTGAAGGTATGACGAGACGAGCCAGTTAAGATTATTCGGAAGGCGCTGTGTCGAACACGTAATCGTAGGAGAGGGATGTTCCTCAACAGCCTGTATTCCCTTTATAATCTCGCGATGTTCTTGGTATTTTCCTGCGCAGTTAGGTACTGAAGTACTTAAAAGTCTGGTTCTCACGTTGGCGGATTCACTTCGACGGGTTTTCAGATTTAAATTAATAATAGCACCTGTAGTATTACTTTCGCGATTCAGAAAAATCGCTGGTTCACTAGGCGTCTAAGGCTACGATGTAGAATTGTATTTTAAAGTAAATTTGAACTCAGGGTTACTGGTACTAAATTCAATTCACTTTCATTGTAGTAGTTGATTTTACAAACTGCACTTATGATATGAGTTACTATGGAGAATTATTCCATTGGATATATACGAAGATACGACGTTAGCGGTGCTATGTTGGAATTAGAACTACTCCCATACGTTAGATCGCGGTGTTTATATAGGAGAATTGGTAGGGTAGGGATCAAGCGGGAAGGTGAAGTAGGAAAGAATTATGACTGCAGCTGTTCTAGATCGGTTGCGATAAATTATGAACGGTCCCTCTGTGAACCATAGAAATGGTCGATTTTAGTTTCAGAGAATTTCAGTTTTACTGAACATGATTTTAATTTTACTGGAAGACTTTTAGAGATATCTAGAGCGTTCTTAATTTACTGCCCGTAAATTGGATATTTAAATTTTGTTACTAAACGAGTTTAAAGAGCACGTGTTAATTTTCTAAAAATATCTCGGGCACTCTTGATTTTATTGTTTACAACTTAGAATATTTATTATCAAGAAAATCTTGGGAGCTCTCAATTTATTGCTTGTAACTGTGAATATTTATTATCAGAAAATTTTAGGGAGCTCTTAATTTATTGCTCATAACTTTGAATATGTTATCATCATGAAATTTTAGGGAGCTTTTAACTTATTGCTCATACCTATATTTATCATTTGAAGGATATAATTTATGGTTCAGTAAGTTTCGATAGTCTAGGCAGCTTCCAGTTGCATTGATTAGAAGATTTAGAAAATGCTTAATGAATTTGAAATTCCAAAAGTTACATGTTCCTTTGATTATCTCATCATATTTCTGATATTTGTAACTAAGTACTGTTTGTAATTTGTATGCTTCCGAAAGTATCCAGATAAAAGCTTCTTAAGATATCGACCATATCTAACCTAACCTTACATGTAAAATGGCTCTGAGGATCGCGTAGTACAGCAATTATTCGCTCACAATATAAAATTTATTGAAAAGGGTTGTTTATCGTACTGCTAGAGTGTCGTGAATAGTACTCGGTTGTAGGTTATGATTTTAGATTTTGAGATTACATGGTAAGTTGAGTTCTTAAATGGTGAGCCCGGTAGGCCGTAAACGGTAGTACTATATCTCCAAATGGTAATACGATTTCCAAATAGTAGCTAACTTCAAATGGTGGTACAGAATCCTAGTTTTTGGGATGGTAACTCCAACTTGGAACGATAATACAGTCTCTGAATGATAATCGACAGACTAGCTTTAAATGGTAATACAGATTCTGTGCGTTAACTTAGCTTCAAGTGATGATTTTGATTTTCAGATCTTCCGAGGATGATATTTCTCCAATTTTACACAGTCTAGATGACAATATTGCGTGATATCATAATATTCAATTTTACTTCCTACCTTTAGAAATGATAATTTTCCGAGTTTACGCAATATACGGATTTTGTAACGTTTGAATTGACTTACGGTAATATTCGGGAAAGATAATAGCATTTTCAATTTTAAAGAATGATAATAATAACCATATTCGGACAGTTTCTCAAAGTTTGGACAATAGTATTAGAAACGATATGAATTGAATAATAATAAAGTCTGATAATATTTAGTTTTTTCTTTCTATAAAATGACAATGTTCAGTATTTAGATAATAATATTTATATTCGGACAAAATTATTATTTCAGTGGTTTGGTAATAGATATTAATTATTCAGCCTTTGGGCACTCATGATTCTTGAATGGCAATAGTATTTGAAATAATAATAACAATCATATTTATAATATTCAGAGGGTGATTTTCAGACTTTAACCAATACTATGAATTTTATAATAGTACAATTTTAAATAATGTCGTTATTCAATTTTCTGAGGAATTGTTAGATTTGAAGTATCAATTTGGCTTTCTTTCAATTAGATTAAATTCAAGATTTGCGTAACCTTCGAGTCAATTAATAATATTTTATTTCTTTCGGAACTGATCGTTTTCGATTTTTAGATAATTGGAAAAGTATTATTTGGTTTTTGAATAATTATGATTCCCCATTGACGATTAGATTTAGTACAATACAAATAGAAAAAAGATCGCTAGCCTTAGCGTTATCTTAGTTTAAAAACTTCTTTGGTGTTTTAGGAGTTTCTTTGGTCGAGCATTTTTAACTAGTATTTGTAGCAATGATAGAAATACATTTAAATGAATGATTTGAACATTCGAATTGGCTATAAAAATCGATTGAGTAACAGAACTGGAATAATAATTTATATATTTGAATATATAATAATTATTAGATAATTTCAATATTTCAATAATGACGTAAAATAATTGAGTAAATAAAATACTGGGAATAATTAAAATAATTGATTATAATGATAGCTTAGAATACTTGAAATAGTTAGAATGACTTTGCAACAATCGATTGAATGGAACAATTAGAATACTCGAACATAAAATAATTTATGCATTTACAATTTATATATGCAAAAATATAGATTTCGATGCTTAGAGCTTGTATATCCCGATGAGCAACAAAAACTAATGATATCTGCCAAAAAACGCTTACGTGTAATAAATTACGCCAAGTACAGGAATGCTGTGAATTCCTCTAACAAAAAGTATGGAAATCATATTATTGAGGCCAAGTAGTACTCAATAAGGAATCACCTAAAGTTTTATTAATTATTAAATCACCCTTAAATCCTAATTAAATACGGGAAGCAGTAGTAATGTAAAAGAATAGTGAAAACGTTATAGAAAATTTTGAAAATATAATTAAAATGATGGGCCAGTGCTATATCGTATAATAGGAAAACATGTAGTGACTTATGTACTTGGCCTGAATAGTATGATTTCCATACTTTTTGTTACAGGAATTCACAGCACTCCTTTCCTTGGCATAGTTTATTACACGTAAGTGTTTTTTGGGAGATACTTGATTACAATAATGATTTGAACATAATTAATTAAAGTATAAAGTAATTGATTAGAATAATTTGAATGTAATTAGAATGTAATTTTGAACAAAGTATATTGAAAAAATAATTGAAATATAATTGTTTAATTGATTAATAATTATAATATTTGATAAAATAATGGATTAGAATATTTGGAAATTAATATCAATCAGATATTTGGCAATAGAAAAATTAATTGAGCCTCTGATATTGGATTGAAATGTGACTTATTTTAATTAATCAAGAATTATTTTACTGAGATTTTTTTCTAGAATTGTTTCACTGAACCTTAATGCTGGTGGTGCGTAGGAGGTAGTATTTTCCTTGATAATACTGATGTGTAGAAAGTATTGAAATCCTTCGGTGCAGAAGAAGATATTGTCCTTTTGGCGGTGAAGGTGTAGCGGGTGGTAATTTCCTGCAGACGTAACAGCAGTTTTGAGGTACACTCTCTTTGCTTGATGTTATTTTTCTTTCAGGGCGTTTTACAAGCCCTGCGTGTTAGCGCTGTTTGGAGGTGCACGCTCTTTGCTTGATGTTATTTTCCTTTCAGAGGGTTTCACACGCCCAATGTCCGTTTTGGTGCTGTTTTAAGGCGCACTCTCCTTTTTTTAATGATCTGCTTCTTTCAGCCCAGTGTGCGTCTTAGCACTGTTTGGAGGTGCACTCTCTTTACGTGATGTTATTCTTCTTCTAGGGCGTTTCACACAGCCAGTGTGCGTTTTATCGCTGTTTAGAGGTGCGCTCTCTATGTTTAATGTTATTTTTCTTTCAGGTGTTACGGCGCGATGTCAGGTAAGAGAACATTTTTTATTGCCTTTGTCCCTTTTGGTCGAATCGCGGTTTTTCCCTTTTTTTTTCGTGAGTCAAAAGTTAATGTAGACAAGCGATTATCAACCGCCTCGTGGGGACAAGTGGTACTCTGGATAGGGGTTCCTCCTGGCGGGTTTGTCTCTTGATTTTCTCACACTAGAGAGGGCTTGACCCTCTGCGGCTGTCCCCACCGGGCACTCAGATAGCTGGGCTAGTAAGACGAGCCCTGCCCGCGAATCAACGTGGCAGTTCGCTGTCCCTGGCTGCTATCGTTTGAGAGACATAAAGCGGTCAGGTGTGCGGAAGTGAGAGCACTACTCCGTAAGGCTAACCAATTATGGTCGTCTCGGTCAGAAGGCCTGTTTTCGTGCTCGCACGACAGGTTCCACTGACGATTCCTTTTCTCTTGGGGATGAAGTCCTTTTGAGAGATGATGTTCGCCGGGTGTCTCTTCCTTGTTGTTGTGTGGGACTCCTCCAGTAATGACTCTACCCACTAAAACCACCTCTTGTTATGCTGTCATGAATACACCCTGGAACTGCTTTCGCATTACTTCAGGATAGTGACAGTTCTGCGCCGTCTGGGCGCCCTCGTTTCCTTAAACTAATAATTGAGCATATCTTCCATCCGCTTTTCGAATTTCTTTTGCCGGAACACATCTTCTACATATCCTGCGACGGCTATCCACTTCGCGTCATTTTGCAGCCTTTGCGGTACTGTATTTTCAGGAGTCAGAGGAGCACCCAGTGTATTGTTTACCCTCCTTCTCTCTTCCAGGCACCTTGTACACTCAAAGAACGTGTGCGTAGCATCATCAATGGTCTTCTCGCAGTAGACGCACTCCGGACTGGGTTTCCTTTTGAAGCGGAAAAGGTAGGAGTTAAAATGTCAGTGGCCTGTTAGAAACTAGGTGATGCCCATGGTGTCTGGTCAGCCACGGTAGCACCTCGGGTATGAGCTGGTGTGTCCACCTTCGCACGCTTTCCTCTATCCACGACTGCTGCCAGTCTCGTAGGGATTGTGACCGCTCTTGTGCCTTGATCGTACTGCGGCGTTTCTCTGCTCGTCTTTGATGTACACGCTTTGTGTTTTTCGCAAGTAGTACTATCGGGATTACTCCTGCGACCACCATCACTGGGCTACCGGAGACAGTGCGGTATGCGCAGGCTACACGGAGAGCGCTCGTCCTCTGTATTGACATCTGCCACTTCCGGTGCCACTCGATGTCGAGTGAATCCGCCCAAATTTCAGCACCGTAGAGTATTATTGAATTGCATACGCTCATCATGGCTCTTCTCTTACCTATTATTGGTCCCAAAACGAAGAATAGACATTTTCTCTGCGTCGCAGTATGCCCTTCCTTGTTACAAGATGTGCAGGTAGTTTTTATGCTACCTTCCGGTCCTGTGCTGGTGACGGAGGCTGCCACTTTGAGCTGTACGCAGTGCTATGCATATGGCCGAATTGCATGCAGTTTTTGCAAGTGAGACACTCTTATGCGCAGTGCAGGCTATCTCTCGAACTTCACTAACTGCGAGTGAAAGGGACTTATGCGGACCCATATTGAAATTGTGTGAGACACTCTTATACGTGACGCCAAGACTCGGGTCAGAAATGGTGTCTCGAGCGAGGGAAATAAGCTACCCCTTATAAGCGTCGGCCTGGCTTGCTTGCCAACAGTCACCACTGCCGGCCGCCCTACTCACGCTTCCTACTAGCTACTACCCCAGGACGGCATTGTATGTATGTCCCGCAGTGTATGTGTGCAGAGCTCTGCGCTCGGCACGTTCTCGCCTGCTTCATGTTTCCACTTTGTATGCTTTGTTCGTTGTCAATATCTTCCACATTGGAGTCATGGCATTCGTTGTTGCTAAGCTGTCTCTTAGGTGTCGGATTCGACATTTTTGTAGCCTTTGCCTTCAGTGCGGTTTTGTGTGGAGCTTTAAACTGCGACCACTTTTTGTCATGGCACGCCGTGTCGCATTCAACAAACTCCCACACCTCGAACTCATCCTGTGGAATAATACGGGCTCGCGGCAGCGTATTGCACTTTTCACAGACCGTTGTTTCTTGTAGTGATATTAGACCATCTGTTAGAGCTGTGTATGACACGACCTCAATTTCAGATGAGACATAGCCATCATTTAGAATCATCTTTGGCTGCAGGAAACTTTTTGTATAGTTCGACGATTCACATCTCGGGCAGTGCACTGCTTGTCCTATAATTTGGCATCATAGCCATTTTCCTAGTTTCTCAGGAACGAATTCCGACGAACATGCGGTTCCGCACAACACACAGTTTACAATTTGCTGAATATTCCCGTAGTTCGCAGGTAAACTCCTCGTACTTCGAAGATATACACATGGTGTACACATAGTCACGACATTGCGCGTAAACGATCTCGGCATTCCGAAGCTCAGCCGAAGCCCCCAGGGGGCCTATTGGGAAACTGGTAGGTACGGGTATGACGCACCCGGGGCCCCGAGTCCGTAATCCTGAGGTGGAAGTTACCGTGCCCAGAGGATGTATGGCTATACGTTAGTTAGTCGCGAACGATGCCCTCCGGATACCAGGCGACCTCCGGTTGTATGCAGCCTTACCATAATATTCCGGCTCTATTATGGCTGACATATATTTCCGAGAATACTCGTGGGAACCACATGCAGAATCCAAATAATCCTTCTACAGAGGCCCCTTCCTCTTCAAAAAAAGGGAACACTACAACTGCCTTCGCTTCTACAGAAAACCAGTTTCGTCGGCAACCTAGCAAACGAAAACGGACTTCAGGACCTATCGAATATACTCCCCTACCAATAGAAACGCACGAGCCTCTCCCCCGATTCCTGGTTATGAAAAAGGAACTGGGCGACTTCGCAAGAACGAGCCCATTCGTCATTGACAAAATAATGAAAGATGTAGCTGGAACTGTCAGATCCATTAAGAAAATAAAAGAGGGTCTGCTTATAGAAACTGCGAATGATGATCAGACTAACCGATTGCTTAGGACAAGTGACTTTAACAATTCTCGAGTGCAGGTTAGTGCTCACTGTGCTTTGAACCATTGTAAAGGCGTGATATATTGTAGAGATCTCTTGAATTGCAAAATCGAAGAAATAAAGGAGGGCCTCAAAGGGCAAGGTGTTATTGACGCTAGACGCATCACCTCAAGAAAAGGCGGCGAACCTGCCCCTACAGCATCGGTAATATTAACGTTTAACAGACCAACTCTCCCAGATAAGGTGAAAGTGGGCTTCTACTCGCTCCCTGTACGTCTATATATCCCCAACCCCATGCGCTGCTTCCGCTGTCAGCGCTTTAGACACACTTCAATTAGGTGCGAAAATGAGCAAGTTTGCGTTTGTGGAAAGACATTACATGAGGGCCGGTCATGCGAGATACCAATTCTTTGCGTTAACTGCGGCGGACCCCACTCTACCAGATCGCGTAACTGCCCGAAATACAAGGAAGAACTAGAAATACAAGAAATCAAAGTTACGAAGAAAATATCTTATTCCGAAGCCAGTCGACTACACAGAAAAACCGCCACCAATATCCCATCAACATACGCAAGAGCCATAATGCAACCGCAGTCTCAGCCTCAAATTAACATCAAAGAACTCGCAGCAGAACTCCTCCCTGAATTAATAAAAAGCGTTATATCATACTTAGACCAATGAAAACAGGCTACACACGGATCCATATCTGAAAAACTGCCCCAAAGCGCACGAAAAGTAGAACGATTAGCAACACGGAACCAAACAGAAAAACGCAAAGCACAAAGCCCCCAAAGTCAACAGCATGTTACCGAACTAATGGACACACATACTGAGGAGCTGAAAATTCCCTCCTATGCCACCACCAACGATCCAATGGTTACTAAGTGGCAAGAGACGAACAATCTAGCCGAGGAGAAGCTGCACGACACGGACATACCAACATACGCGAGATCAGAGTATAGTGACAACTCGAGTTCATCGTCAATAATCTCACTATCAACCCACAGGAAACCCAGACGGCACAAAAAAGAGAAAAACAAGAAATATGTTACATAATATTACTAAAATAAATGACATACAAAATTATCCAATGGAACTGTAATGGATACTTTGCACACATCAATGAACTAAGGATTTTACTATCTGATCACCAACCTCACTGTCTGTGCCTTCAGGAAACACATTTTAAACAGCAACAAAATATCGCACTCCGAAATTACGAAATTTACCGTACAGACTGCACCTCAACTACGAGA
The DNA here is from genome assembly GCA_030142285.1 of Calameuta idolon. Classification (NCBI taxonomy): domain Eukaryota; kingdom Metazoa; phylum Arthropoda; class Insecta; order Hymenoptera; family Cephidae; genus Calameuta; species Calameuta idolon. The sequence goes on along the minus strand of JARQSV010002686.1, from coordinate 5,489 downwards.
GCAAAAGGCGGCGTCGCAATCTTTGTCGCACGAAGTGTACCATTAGTTAAAATAGATCTACATACGAAGCTTCAAGCTGTAGCAGTTCAGGTTCAAAATCCTATGAAACTCACCATATGCAATTTGTACCTGCCTAATGACAATTGGAAATACGAAGATTTAACACAAGTTATAGAACATCTCCCACAACCCTATATAATAACAGGTGACTTTAACGCACATAACCCATTATGGGGGTCCACACACATAGATTCCAGTGGTAAAAAAATTGAGAAACTCCTTGAACACTCAAACTCTGTACTAATGAATACTGGAGAAGCTACCCGATTTAATGCAAGCACTGGTAAATTCTCAGCGATAGACCTCAGTTTATGCTCTTCGACCAATGCCCACTGTTACACCTGGAAACCATTATATGACCTTCATGGTAGCGACCACTTCCCAATTCTAATAACTAGTAACAGTCAAAAAACTAACACTATACAAAGATCGCACCAACGGTGGCTACTGAAAAAAGCAAATTGGACAGACTTCAGAAACACTATTGCTATACAAACACTGAATGATAACATCAATATAGCTGTAGAGCAACTAACAACATCGGTCATCGCATCGGCCAACAAATATATTCCCAAAACAACTGGAAAGCTACGACGACCATCTGTACCATGGTGGAATAATGATATAAAGGATGCGATTAAACTGAAAAAGAAAGCATTAAACAAATTTAAAAAGTACCCCATACAAGACAACCTGATATCCTTCAAACAGTGTCGAGCAAATGCCAGAAGACTTATCAGATCAGCCAAAAAGCTTTCATGGGAGACTTACGTATCCAGTATTACAAGGACCACACCTACAGCATGCGTTTGGAGAAAAATCAGATCTATATCTGGTAGAAATTCACCCGAATCACCATCAATACTAGTCAAGTCCGGCAATAACATCATGACCTATGCAGATATCGCTGAAACCCTAGCCACCCATTTTGAAAACAGTAGCAGTTCCAAAAACTATGATATAGGATTTATATCTATAAAAGATAATCTAGAGACACCACTTGATTTCACTACTACCGAGCTATACCAATACAACGAACCATTCTCCATTGCAGAAATGGAGGAAGCCCTTGAAAACACAAAGGACACAGCTCCAGGCCCGGACGAAATTACGTATTCAATGATTAAAAATTTTACTACCGACACGAAATTGAAGCTACTACTACTATATAACCGCATCTGGTCAATCGGTGAATACCCGGAGAATTAGCGAAAGGCCACCGTGATACCTGTCTTGAAGGCAAATAAAGATGCTACTAGCCCCTTAAACTACCGACCGATATCGCTTTCATGCTGTCTCAGTAAAGTGCTGGAAAAAATGATTAATGCCCGGCTAGTATGGTATCTTGAAACGAATAACCTCATCAGCAAACATCAATGTGGATTTCGCAAGTATCACTCCACGATGGACCAACTACTCAGACTCGAGAATGCTATTCAGAATAACTTCTTACTGGGAAAACATTTGACTGCTGTATTCTTTGACTTGGAAAAGGCATACGACATGACTTGGAGATTTGGAATCTTACGGAATATACACAAATTGGGACTAAAGGGCAACCTCCCCCAATTTATACGAAGCTTCCTCGCAGGAAGATATTTTAGCGTGCGGGTTGGCAACTCAGAATCACCCTTACATACTTTAGAAAACGGAGTACCGCAAGGTTCCACTATCAGCGTAACACTCTTCCTTATTGCTGTGAATGATATACTTAACGTGGTTGAAAGGCCCGTCAACAAATGCTTATATGTCGACGACCTCACTATATTCTGCGCAGGCCATTCTATAAACCATATTAATTACTGGATGCAAAGAACTATTAATCGTGTTATACAATCCGCAGAAAGGATAGGGTTTCGATTTTCGATTACCAAAACCTCATGTGTCCATTTTTGTAGGAAAAGAATATGCCGCTATAATCCTACACTCACAATGAAAGGAACACCAATACAATATAAAGACTCATTTAAATTTCTTGGGCTCATCTTCGATAAAAAACTTACGTGGAAAGAACATATAAACAAGCTGGCCACGAGCTGCAAAAAAATCGCTTGATATAATCAAGTGCGTCTCCCATAATCGCTGGGGTGCAGACCGGGAGGTACTTATCCAACTATATAAAGCCTTAATACAAGCAAAAATGGATTATGGATGCATCGTGTATGGATCTGCCCGATATACTACGATAAAAGCATTAGATTCCATCCATCATAAAGGTATAAAATATGCAACGGGAGCTTTCTGGACGAGCCCCACACAAGCGCTTTGCTGCGAGTCACACATACCACCCTTACACCTGCGACGCAAACGATTACTGATGAACTACGCTATAAAAATATGGGCTAGTCCGAGACACATTAATCATCCTATGCTATTCCGGAAAAATAAGTTATGGGACAAATATCAACGTAAATGGTACCCCACAAAACCTGCCAACATACGGATAAAGGAACTCACTATGAAGTGGAAAATAAAATTGAATAAGGTATTTACTCGGACGTAGCTCCGTGGACAATACCACATGCAAAATGCCAACTTGAACTTGCAAATTTTCATAAACAAGATACTGCAAGTGAAATCTATACAAAATATTTCACTGATATCATCAGTGACTACGAAGCGCCCATTGTAATATACACCGACGGATCCAAAACACTGGAGGCAACTGGATGTGCATTTGTAGAATTACAAAATACTCGATCATGGACTCTCTCCCCTGAAAGTAGTGTCTACACAGCAGAACTATACGCAATCTGGGAAGCATTGAAATACTGCAAGAAACACAAAGGAAAGACATTCCTTATCTGTACAGACTCCCTCAGCGCAATACGAGCCATAAGCGCTAATTCAGCCAATAATACACTAATACAGGCTATATCTAGAGAACTTTACCCATTATACGATGGAAATAAGGATGTTATTTTTTTATGGTCACCTGGCCACACTGGAATATTAGGCAATGAACTAGCGGATGCTGCTGCGAAAAGGGCAACCCATCAGCCAGTATCATATGGTGCACTATCAGAGTATAATGACATAATACATTATATAAACATGAAAATTAAGAACGAATGGCAGAATGAATGGGACACATACAGAGGAAATCTCAAACACATTAAACCCAAAATCGAGCATTGGATAAGTACTCCTGGATTAACAAGAAGAGATCAAGTGGTCATAACGAGATTACGGATAGGACACACAAAGTTAACAAAAGAATATATTTATACAAAATCAGAACCCTCAACCTGTAACAAATGCAACTCAAAACTGACTGTGAAACATATAATAGAAGAATGCCAAATATACACACCACAAAGAGCTAAGTTTAAAATAAGCAACAGCAGTAAAATTGCACTCGCTAACGACGAGAAATCGCTAAAAAATATAATAGAATTTCTCAAGGAAATAAAACTATACAATGAAATTTGATGCTCATCCCAACAGCATAAATATTAAATATTAAGAAAATGAAATGCATTTCAACATGCACTTCTAAACAAATCTTTTAATTTACTAATCCTCTATTTTACTTCTACTATTTATTTATTCAAAGATACCCATTTACAGTATCATAACTTACATATTTTATAGAGACACTAACCAAGAATATATAAGAACTCATCAAAATTTGACATCAACACAATAATGAAAATGATATAGCTAAATAATAAGTAGAAGCGCGAAGCAGCCAATGACCTTAGTAGTCGACGCTGCCAAAATATATAAAAAAAAAAAGCTCAGCCGAAACACGTCCGCTCGCTATCACTGCTCTGACGCGACTCCATGAATAAAATGACTGACTGACTGGTTGACTGACTGACTAAAATGAGTGAAATGACTGACTGACTGACTGACTGAAATGACTGACCGACTGACTGAAATGACTGGAATGACTTACTGACTGACTGAAATGAACGAAATGAACGAAATGAACGAAATGAACGAAATGAACGAAATGAACGAAATGAACGAAATGAACGAAATTAATGAAATGCCTGACTGACTGAAATGACTTTTTTTGGCGGAGGAGGAGGGGAAATTTTACACAAGACTCGTACCGACTAAAACCCCTCCTATTTCTTCAGGCTCTACTCCGGGACCGCTTTCGCATTACTTCAGAGTGGCGCCCTTGTTCCGTCTTCCGTAGGCTTTTCTCCTTCCGCATGATAATTGATCGTTCGTTCACAGTCTGTCTAAATTAGAAGTCGAGGTGTTTGTGACTTCGATGTACCTGATGCTTGCTCGCTATTTCTTTGTTTCTCTTCATCCTCCCTCTCGCTCTTCCGAATCATGGTTGCATGTATGAGGGTTCTCACCGCCATCCACGCCTCCTCTCCGCTGAGCATCAGAGGGACTAGATTTCGTTCTTTGAGGTTTTGGACCCCAAGAAACTTCATCAGCGTTGCCCTGTCGTCCGTCGCTGCAGTACATTCGAATATCATGTGCCTAGCGTCGTCGTTGGCATGCCCGCAGGGCGTACGTGCTGCATTGTCGATCTTGTTGATCCTCTTCAGGTATTGGTTGAAGCAGCCATGTCCAGTCGGTGCCTGGGTTATGAAGTAGTCAACCTCTCCATGTCTCCTTCCGTACCATGCCGTAAGGTCGGGAATTAACGTGTGTATCCAACGCTATGTATCTTACCCTCGTTCCTGCCACCTGTTCAGCAAGCGCTGTCGCGCCGTCCTTTTGACCTCGGCGTTTTACTCCTCCGTCTTCTGTCTTACGCTGTCCCGATGGATCTCCTCATAAATCTCACGTCTCTCTTGTACGAGCAAGTCGATAGGCGGCGTGTTCGCAATTACTAGTGCCGCTGCCTCCGAAACTGTCCTGTAAGCGGAAATGACTCGCAGGGCACTACGCCTTTGTACTGCCGCCAGTCGCCGTTTTGGAGCCACTCTCCCTGCTGCCCTTGCCCAAATCTCTGCTCCGTAGAGCAGGGTCGAGTAAACCACGCTGCTTAATAGCCTCCGTTTCAGTTCACCCGGTCCTCCTATGTTTGGCATCAGTCGTGACCACGACGCTGCTGTCAACGCCGTTTCTTCCGTTGCTCTAATCACGTGTAGGTCGATGAACTTATCATACATTAGGTTCCACAGAAAAGGCCCGAGGACGGAACCTTGTGGAACACCTGCGGTGACCTTGTAGCTAGCCGGTCCGTCCTCCGTGTCATATAACAGCTGTCTCTCGGGCAGGTAGCTGTCGATTGTTACGGCCCGATTTCAGGTAAGAGAAAATTTTATTGCCTTCTCCTTGGTTTTTTGGTCGAATCGCGATATTTCTTCTGATTTCCGAGTTTCAGAAGTGAATGCGAACACGCGATATATAATGTAAACAACCAAAAGCGCAGGGATGCTCAACCGCCTTGTTGGGGCAGGTGATACTCTGGACAGGCGTTCCTCCTGGCGTCCTCGTCTCTGGATTTTCCC
>JARQSV010002685.1:0-14972 GCA_030142285.1 Calameuta idolon | reverse complement strand
TCTTCCTCTTCCTCTTCCTCTTCCTCTTCCTCTTCCTCTTCCTCTTCCTCTTCCTCTTCCTCTTCCTCTTCCTCTTCTTTTTCAGCCGTTAACACATCCCGTGCTGTCGGTGGCCCTGGTACTGTTGTTTTTTTTTAAATTAATACCGTAAATTATTCGTAATTTTTTTTAAACAATAATATATGTTTTACCGTTAGCGCTATGTATCGGCGTCACGGTGCTGGTGGTGGGATCCGGGCAAATCCCCTCGATACACCCTAAGAACAACCGTTCCTCCTCGGGGTCGTTGGTGTGGTGAAATCGCTTCAATTCTTGTAAAATTGCTTAGTTTAAAAAAAACAGTTTATTTAGGTAATCCTACTGATAAACGGAAAATACATACCTTCGTAGAAAGTGTGATTGGCTATAATAGCTCTGGTGATGCGGTTATCGCGCACTCCGCGTTTGCTGATACATGCTACGCCTAACGAGAGCATGTACGGGTCGTTTTTGAAATATCCTCTCTCATGACCCCTGGCTAGCACGCGTAGAGTACAATGCGCAAATAAACTTTTTAATCTACGTGTCAGCGTGCGAAAACCGAAATATCTTAGCTCCCGACACCACCCCGGCGAGAATAATCTCGGATTTCTAGGGGTATTCAAATGACGGGTCTTTACAAAATTTTCGATACACTCGCGAATATTCCCCAAAGATGACATTTTATTGCTTAAAACTGGTGATTGTTGTAAGTGATCAGACTATCTACCGAGACGACGTGATACGAACTAAACCAGGATACATTCAGTCCACGGGCATCTTACCACCTCGGCGATATTAATTTCAAAACAAACGGGCTATATTCTATAGCCGGGCTATATGAGATAGTTGATTCAGCAAAAAAAACATTTCATGATTTTCTTATAGGATCTTTATCCATCAAAAAGTGAATAAAAATGTTTTAAGCGTAAAAAATATATAGACATTATTGCTCGATCGTTCGCCGATTGCAAAACACAGCGTATCCCTAAAACGGGGAAAAACGGTATAGAGGCATTGTACCGGGAACTGTAGCGATCTGCTGACGTATGCTGTTCGAGGTTGCATCAGCATCTTGTCATCGTGGTGTAGGGCCAGAGATAAAAATCATACTACTCTGTGTACTGTGACGTGATTCTCACGAATCGCGCACAAAAATTAGAAATTCCGGCTTCTCTCTCGACTTGGTCTCTGCACGACAATCGGCTAGCGAGATTCCGCCTATATAATTAGGGTTAAGGTTTCCGTTTGTGAACGTCTATTATCGTCCTTTATCGTTTTCGACTTTGTCTCGCTATGCTGCTTAATATTTCTTGCTTTCTGTTATGCTATCTCGTATCTCATCTCTCGAGTCTCTCTACAACGTAAGGACGTGAGGACAGGACGCCGCCATGTCGGATTTTTAGAGATTTTTGGAGTTCACGATTGGCCATGGTTGCCGTTTTTGAAGAGTTTTGGAGTAAGGAACGACTTGGAGGGATCTGCACGACGCCCAAGCCGACCTGGAGGTCGCCGGGATGCTGTGCCGCCGGTTCACCTCAAGAAGCCCTGGAGCACCCGGGAGGGGACTCCGCCGTTTCCGTCGGCCAGCGAGGATTGCCCTCTGGGCCCATCCGCCGCCGATACGGCCGGCAGGGAGATGAGGCTTTCCTCCCTGGTCCGCCTAAGGCCTGCCGATCGCCCACGTCAAAACCTCCGCCCGGCCGAGAAGCCCCCGAACCGCCTCTACCCGTCAGGCCCAACGTTTTTGAGGGCCATGCCGTCAGGATCGCCGCTCGTCTCCACTCGGCCGATTCCGCCGCTGCGCGTCGACGCTCGGGAGAGCTCGGCCATCTCCGCCAAGGATCGTTCCGTTCCGGTGCCGTCCGCCTCACCTGGGCCTGCTTGCTGACGATCAGCGAAGAGTTCCTCATTGTCGTGTGAAGCTTTTGAGTGAGAACCTGCGGTCCTTGCGAAACCATATTTTGAGAGAGAGAAAGAGAGAGAGAGACGGAGACGCTAGACGACCATTGCTGATTGAGCGGCTCTTTCCTGCCTTTCTACGATCTTTTCCTTTGAGCTTTATCTTTTCTGCTTCTTTTCTGTGGTGAGATCTTTCGCTTTCCTTTAATATTTTCTGTTTGAGTGAAGATTATAACACGTGCCCGGCTAAACCGTCCCTTTGGCCGGTGACGACTTTTCTTTTTCGTTATCCGGCGAATGTCTTTCCGCCTATTATAGTATGAAGGACGATAGTGCCGTTTTAATTCTATACTCTTGAGTTTTCCGATTTTTTGCTTTAGTCTATGATTTATTTCTGGAATCTTCGCCTAGTGTAGACGTGAGAATCTGCCTGCCCGAGCGTTTGACTCTGGGTTGACCGGCTTGGTTGTTCGACAGCCAGATCCTCGCGTAGACTATTTATCATATTTGAATTATTCTAAGAAATCGTTTACCGGAAAAATACTATTCTTTTAATTCTGTAACACTATTTTGAGATTTCCGAACTAAACCTTCGGTACTTCCCGGGCGACTCTCCGCCTGTCTTTCTATTCGATTGTTAAAGACAGCTTTTCCTCTTTCTCGTGCTTGTGTGATCTATTATAACTCAATTGGACGTCTTTCTTTTGGTTAACAATTTATTTAATTGTCTGAAGTGCGATTCCTACTATAATTTTCCGAATTTAGTGTATGCGATATCTTCCGTCCTTATTGTGTGAATTCATGCTTTTGTGCCGTATCTGATATTTGTTGCCACCAATTAGTTTAATTTTATTTTCGAATCATTTGAGGATTTTACGTAGCGCGAGCGTCCCTCTGACGTGGCGCGTCCTCGCCGCCCCTCGAGGCGACCTTAGTTGTTGACGTCCTCGACGTCGAGCCTTCTGCCGGTTTCGAGATTATACTACCCTTTCCGAGAACGTCGTAATATTGCAACGACAAGTACATACTAATCCTTATATTCTATCTTTATTTTTTGATCTGTGATATTTCTTTGTGCCATATTCTGTGCTAATTTATTGTGATCTTTCCTATTGCTTGTATTAACGTCTTCATAATTAGCGATTTTTCGTTGGTGTCCAAGGACCCGCGTGTTCTATTTTTCGCGTTAATTTATAATTTCGTTTGGCATGACTCTTTCGTATTACTGTGTCGCACGTGGTTAGAATTTCGTGCGCGCGAGCATTGGAACGGCGTATTCGTTCCGCTGCCGTTCCTTTGCCGTTCTTCCGTCCGACTTTAACTAGTTTATTGTTACTTTTGTTAGTTTATTGTTATTTTGTTAGTTCTTTGCGAACCCGCGTTTCGTTAGTTCTTCCGATTTTCTCAATTTATTTCGATTACTGCGATTATTCTGATCGTCATATTTTCCGTACTCTTGTTTTAAAGAAGTATCGAGCCCGCGTCGTATACGCGTGCGCGCTCACGCGCAACGTCTGCGCGGCCGCGATTTTCGGAACCCTCGAATGCGTTTCGAGCTTCCGATATTAGACTTTAGCCTCTTAGTTTCTTTCGCATTGTATAGCTTCCGTTTTTATTTCCGATTATTGTGAATTAGGTTAAGTCTTTTGTTAACTATGCTTGGCTTTCGCGCGCACCTTTCGTAATGCCTAATCTAATGCTTTTATGATTTTTTCTATGTGAGCTTATCGATTAATTCGAATTTGGGATTTTATTTTGCTTAATACAGCTCCGGTGCGTTACTGAATTAATTAGAATTATTTTATTGTAGTGTTCCCTATCTTTATTCCCTTAGTCCTTGGATGGATTCCTTCCTTTCCTACCTCTGAACGCCGCGACTCTTCCGACGAGCTAGCCTCTGAAGCGGCATACATTGGGACGTAGTGTGGTCTGATTATAGAATTATTTTCGAGTTCTGGGTAACCTTTAAGTTAGTAATTATAGAGAATCTTTTCCTGGCCGTGGAGCCTCTATCTGATCTTTGCGTTTCCCTGTACTTGCCTGGTGGCGTTTTCTTTTGTCGTAACTGCGGGGTGGCTCCCAGCTTCCCTTGGCCTGGTGGCGCAGTTAGTTTTGAGTTGCCTGGTGGCATTTTTACGTTTAGTTGCCTGGTGGCATTTTTAAGTTTAGTTGCGAATGGTTACCCAGACTTAATTCTTTCTTGCGACCTTTCAGGATCGATAACAAGCCGAGAGCTCGTGGTACTCCTCGAGGGTACCTGGCGCCCAACACTTTCAATTCGTGCCGATAGACCACTCACGCTCCCGAGTTCCGATTTTACAGCTTTTCGTTTTGTCGACGCAAATATAACGTCGCAGTACATAAGTATTTTTTTATATTTATTTCTATTTATTAATTACAATTGTCTGCTACCAGAAGATCCCACCATCCGTTTACCTTATCGAACTCGTCGATATCGCCGCCGATAAGTTGTACGTTGATATTCTTTGCAATGTGATCATCCCGCAGCAGTGTCTCGCAACTCACGTCGCGAAAAATTGCCATACACTGTATGTGCCGGATGTTACGTTTGGACGCTGTTCGCGGATCCATCACGTAGTAGGTTAAATTGCTTGCTCCTTCCGCATAGCCTAGTTCCTTATCGGCCTGCACATCGCGGGACGTATAGGATTCCCACGCAACATCGAGTGCTTCCAAGTATGCGTAAAGACCTCTGGGCATACTGACCACACTTTTTCGGCATTCCTTATATTTCAAGTGAGATACACCATCCCGCGTCGCCAGGGTAACACACCCTATAAATCCCGTCAGATTGCAGCACTTCTCCACCGTGTGTAAACACCACAGGGTGACGCAGCTCTCGCGTAATCTCTCCATGTGGTTGAAGGCCGCCAACCAGGCTTGCGACTCCAGACGCATAGGGGTGCTGCGTGATAGCTCATCCAGTGTGGATGGGCTCGGCCTTCTCTTCAGCATTGCTAGGGCTGATCCAAGCATCGGGAGTCGATACGTGATACGAGATTTGGGACTACGATCGTAGGCCATACACCACTCGTCTTTTGCAAACCACTCGTCGGTACATACACGCTGCGCGTAAGGGCTATCGTTAAAAGTTTGATCCTCGATAAAATCCGAGGCCCAGCCCTTACGCCAGACCATGTCGTGATTAGATGTGTATAAGGTATCAACGTTCAATGCGCCCGGTTTCGACATATATATCGAGACTAGCGGTACACCCGTTAAATGACCCAGTCTCAGCCATTCGCGTATAGCCTCTTCGCTTGGATCGTGTTCCGGGTTTGCGTAACGAAAGATTGCTTGCGTCTTAGCCTTCTTTATGTGCCTATCCCGCAAAAATTCTTCGTCGTCGTCGTAGGCAGCCATTTCTTCTTTCGTATAGCTTTATAAGTTTTTCAATATATGAATATAACGTTTCTACTGCTTTTTTTAGACTGAACATTAATGAACACTCGCACGTGCCGCATCCGGATGTTTTCTTTTTACAGGATACTCTCGGCAAGTCTTAACGCTGATGTAAATACATGGAACCCTGAACTGCTCACTATAGAATATCAACATCTCCTCATCTCTGATGCATTCTGCTGTATCAGCAGTGTACTCTGTCATGGCCATAGTCTCTTTGTTCGATGTATTCTATGAAAAATGGAATGGGGCGGTCATGGTTGTGATGGGGGAAGGGGTATGCTCGATGATGTCTCGATGGACTGATCTTTAGATAGCGTATTAATCAGTATTGCTCAGACCATCGTACCGATTGTATAATAGTGCTTACAGCTGTCATGTACAAGAACCAAGTACTGCTGCCCACCGTGTACGGTCTAAACCGATCGTTTTCGAAACAAATAATTACCGGTCTCTCTTTAAATCGCTCGGGAAATTTATTGCCTGTGATACGCATCGTTAATCAGGATTACTCCGGCGTGGAGTTTGAACCTAGCGAATGGAGCATCATCACCGAGCAGTTTCCCGTCATCGACAAATTTTTCACGGCCGAGGATAACATCAAGGAGGTACCAGAGGCTTTTAATACACCTATTTCGATGCCTACTCACGATCTGATCTTCACGTACTCATACGGCGAGCAGGCTATTATTTTCAAACCGTCAATACCGTCGTCTACGGACACCGACGGCTCAGGTATTAAACGTACACACGTAGCAGGACGTACACACTCATGGTCGTGGTGAAGAGGGTATCCTATCTCAATCTCCAGAGGGTCTTGCGCTGCGTGACCACTCAATAACCAGGCTACGCGAGATCACCGACAGTGCTAACAACTGTAAAGACACGCTCATCGCCGAACTGGACCGCCGCGGGGATGACGATTCCAGGGACAGCATATTGTGCGATCTTCAGCTGGTTATGGAGAAGAGAGGCCTTTGGTCGCCGGCGCTTTACCAATTATTATTGGAGCTGCTCTCCCTGTACAATCACGAGTACCTCTTCTTCGTGCGGAGCACCACGGAGACGCAGAACAACCAAACTCGAGAATTATCTTCTTAATACAAAAAATATACAATTAATCTTTTCTTACAATATCCTATCTCAATCTCCAGAGGGTCTTGCGCTGCGTGACCACTCAATAACCAGGCTACGCGAGATCACCGACAGTGCTAACAACTGTAAAGACACGCTCATCGCCGAACTGGACCGCCGCGGGGATGACGATTCCAGGGACAGCATATTGTGCGATCTTCAGCTGGTTATGGAGAAGAGAGGCCTTTGGTCGCCGGCGCTTTACCAATTATTATTGGAGCTGCTCTCCCTGTACAATCACGAGTACCTCTTCTTCGTGCGGAGCACCACGGAGACGCAGAACAACCAAACTCGAGAATTATCTTCTTAATACAAAAAATATACAATTAATCTTTTCTTACAATATATAATACATTTATTCAAAATCTGTTTTTTTTCTTTTCTTTCCCCTCTACCTCCATCTTCCCATATCTTCTCAGTAATAATAATAGCTACGCATTGGCGGAACGTATACCGTTTAGTTATTACTAAGAAAATGGCGTCTTCAGCATACAACAGAAAATTCATATGCTCTCGGGGCTTACGTATTGTACGCAGGGGTGGTACGGGACATAGCAGAATCGGGGGAGCCGAACTTATCTATCAACCTTGCTCCGTTCACACTTACCTCCTCAGGATAATTTTAAAAAAAGTGTTACCGACTGGCGGTCGGTGCATAATTACCTACCGTGATAGACCCCTGCGGACATGCAACACATCCGTTACTGTTTCGGGCCTTAGGACCGCATGGTAGGGAGACACCATATGACGAGGGGCGGGAGGGGGTGAGAGGGTGGTAGGGGCCTCAGGGGCACCAGTTGGTGACATCTGGGCAAGGGGGGTGACGTCATAGCGCGGTTTGGGGGGGGGGGGTCCGAGCACAGTGCATTCGGATGAGTCATGAGGGACGGTGGTGTGGGCTTGTTGTGACGGCCAGAAGTGACCCACAACTACTTACGTGAAATTGAAAAAATGGACTTGGAGAGAAATGCAAAAACACGTATCCCTTTTTTTCGTCCCAAGAATGAGTATACCAATTTGCAACCTTTTGCGACTTCCGGTATGAATGTTAGAAAGAACTTATCGATTCTGAATTTCGTCGAAATCATAAATATCGAAATCTACGTCCAGGAACACCAAGTCTCCAAAGCCTACGGCGAGGAACACGAAGATTACAAAATATGCGGCGAGTAACACGAAGACTCCAAAATACTACGAAAATCAACTTGTCCAGGACCTGGAATAACGTACAGGATAATGTACGGAATAATGTGCGGGAGGAAGTACAGGAAAATGTACGATCGACGGCTAGTAGTTATAAGTCCAGAAAAAAGTATCGGGAAAAGTACCGGAGAAAGTCCCAGAAAAAGTATGGGAAAAAGTCATGTAAGATTTACCGGAGAAATTATGAGCGAGAAACACCAGGACATCTAGGATAAGAACGAGTTATGTTTGGACCTCGAAGACGACGGCCGTGCGCTCCTTACAGATTTGGCAAAACGCTTCTTTATACACGATAGATCTCCCGTAAATCTACCATCGATCTATCGTGAACCTGACGTAGACCTGCACTAGGCCCTAGGATTACGATTGATTTTCCATATCAATTCTAATCAGATCAATCCACAAGATAGTCCCATATTACACAATCCTTCTACCTATGAGGATGGAATATTACGTGATACATATGCACTGTTGCATGAATGTTTATTTTTATTTAATTAGACTTAGACTTTGCATATTTTTGCCATTTCCGTTGTCGCCACACTCTGATTGGTGAACTTTGACCGGCTCCCGTTGAAAAACTATACACTTTTGAACAAAACGAAGGTCATTTTCGTGACCTACTTTTGAGCCTGATTCTCGCTACGTCGAGATTATCATCGAATTTTGGGACACCCTGTATATTCGTGATAATCGATGTATTTAGTAAATACGTATGAGTTGAGCCTCTGCGTGATAAACAAGAGCTGGTGTAACCAGAGCTTTCCAACGAGTGTTGGTACGTAGTAAAAACCATGTACCCATGTGTCTGCAGGCAGATAGAGGCAAGGAATTTACCAACGCCACATTGCAAAAACTGCTTGAGGATAATAATATAAAGTATTGTATAGCATGTAGCCCTGACGTGAAGGCGGCTGTCGACGAGCGTGACAACCGAACCCTGAAGCAGCGTATGTGGCATTTCTTTACACATAGAAATACGTGCCGTTAAATTGATATTCTTCAAAGTCTTATGGAGTTGTATAACAGGACACAACATTCTCCGATAGAAATGATACCTGTTGACGTAACCTTGCATAACGCTGCTAAGGCGCGCTTAGATCTTTCTCGACGCCAAGATACAGCAAGCACGCCTATCACTAATTACGGTGTCGAAAATCTGATACGCATTTAGTAGCGCTAGGAACCCTTTTGCGGAAGGTTATGAGGATAACTGGACTCGCGAAATCTTTAAAATCATTCGCATTGGTACAACGCATCAACTGCCGATCTGTTTTAGAGAATCTCGCCAGTGAGGAGATTGGCGGTGTTTTTTACGAGGAGGAGCTCGCTCGAGTTCGTAAGGATCTCGCGAAGGATACATTTCTCGTCAATAGAATAATAAAATGCGCTGGTCGCGGGAAAGCAAGAGAAGTACTAGTTATTTGGGTTGGTTGCCCCGGCAAATTTAATTCCTGGATACCGGTAGACCATTTGAAGAGCACGCGATGAGAGATCAATTTTATCTCATTCTATCCAGTAACAGTACTATGTTATACTTCCTTGAAAATAAAACTACTAGTGTTACAACACATTTACCGCATCAGATTAATTTACATGGTGAATGAGGTGTTGTGTTGGTTGAAATACAAATTCTTATGACCTTTCTCCACGTGCCTAAAATGCAAGAATCTGAAGGTCACGAATACGTCGTCACTACCACCACCAGCAAGTCGAGAAGAAATAAACCAAAAGAATCGATAATTGGCCTTCTGAAAGCTGGTTCTAATATACCGCATGGTATTTACGATGACGTAGAGATGCTCGTCGACGAATTAAATACGAATGCTGCTATGATCGGTTGTTTGAAACTCGAGCCCCGTAAAGGCGGCTATGTGAGCGTTTCGTGCCTCTGCAAGGATTGTGATAGGGACGGCCCGCACAAGTTGAGGCTGCACAATCCCTTAGGACAAATTTTCGAGTTTACTAAAACAATCGTTATATCCAAGGCAAGCACTGTTGTAACGTGTGTTCAGCCCTCTAGCTTGATTAATGCATTACCTAAGATGCTTTTCGTTTAGACCGATGTGTGCGATCCGTATGTTACGGGAGACGTTCAAACACCCGTGCTTCGCGTGGTTCCTCTACAAAGGGATAACAAATACATATACGCATCTAGGAAAGTGCTCCCGTTTTCACCATTGAAGTATATACCGCTACTTCGTAAGACGTTTCAAACAATCGATATCGATATAAGAGATCATCTGGGTGAACCTATACCATTTCAATTTGGGACGTTGTCCGTAACAGTGCATTTTAAACGGTTGGATTGATGTCCCACTATGAGGCTTATTACGACGCACAGTGTACTGTGACGTTGCATTTTCAAAAAAGCAAGTCACAAGGTTAGAGTCGCGGGAAGTTTAAGTGCGGGCTGGATTGACAGCCCGCTGTTACATAAACGTCCACTAGCTAGGGTCGGGGAGCCACCTGGAAAATATAAGATCTGTAAATTAATTGTATTGAATTTTAACTTACACCTATGAACGAGCGTATACTCACCAACATGGAAAACCACTAAGCGGGATATCTGCGTGGGACGACGTTACCGACCCCGGCGGGACTGCCATACCGACCACTCGATCCAGCTGCCACTACTGGAGCCCGCCAAAGTTAACTGACTCAGCGCATTGACGTGATGACCAACGCCTACAACAGGATTCCCTGCAAGGGGGTTATCATCTTACCTGCCATAATGCCACCAAAACTTCTGCTGCCTCCACCGAGGTGTCCCGGCTACCTGACATCGGAATGCGGATCCGGAGGGACCCTAAGCGACTCTACTGCACTGCAGGAAGGATCCTTGAAATACCCGGATGAAGGGCCACTTCGTCTCCCATCCTAGGGGATCCTTGTGCCTTTGGGGCACGACAAGGCTTGCTCCAAAGACGTGGAACGAGGCCCCGTTCAGCAACCTGTAAGGCGCGGGAAGCTGTCACTCGGAGGAGCTTCAATATACAAAATACGGAGTGAAGGAAAAGTCTCACTTACCTGCAGAAGAACTGCATACATTACCTGTAGCCGCCAACCAGACTGGGTACCTGCGTCAGCAAGCTCCCGTCAGTTACGGGGACTCGAAACAGCAGATCATCACTTCGGAGCACACCGGGAACACTTCAAAGTCGACGAACTCACTCCGAAACATCACGATAACAATATACACGCCCTACGTCGGAGCGCTAGCGAACTACTATTACCCAGAGGGCTGCGCGAAGGATGCACACGCAACCGCTCAAACATTTAAAGCTACCTGATAGGGTTAATGACCCTAGATCCCGCCGATATATAATCGATACGTATCTAGGATTGGCGGAAGTAAACGCGATGAATAATTGAACAATCGTAATCGGCGATTTAAGGGTCGGGTGGGAGGGTAGCACCTCGGGTGTCGGGAAAAGAATCGGCGTCGTTCTCTTTTGTCGTGGACTCTTCTACTATGTGGACGTTACTATCTACTGCTCCGGAGACTTTCCCAATGGAAGCTACCTGTGTGTAGACCATTTTTCTTTCGATTATCTGGTGAGCACGCTTTCATGTAACCGGGTACGAAACTCTTTACGCTAGCTACGTGAGCCTAATTATTGCACGCTACCTAGTAGCGAACGATCGGCTAACTCTGGCCTAAGGGCCTAGACAAGCGTCCATTGACGAGCTTCGTTGCCGGAGGAATACGTTATATTTGGTAGTGCGTGAATGAAGTGTATTTGCGAATAGGGGTGGTTTCCCCAATTACATCCACGGCGAAGAGCCTGTTTTGTTTTGTCCGTTTATTTTCTTACCTTTTCACGTTTGTTAATTCGCGTTAAAATACTCGACCGGATACCTCCGTGAGTATTCCGTATTTTCTGCTTTAGTTGCTCGGATCGCGTGTGTAGGATTTTCTCGTATGGGTTGTAATAAGAACGGCTACCTGGGATAGTATAAATCCCGTCGCGGGTACCTGAGTCCTTGGGACTCCCGAAATTCGCGAGAATAGGAGTCAGACGATATACTAGTAAGCGCTATCTGGGATAGCCGAAACTCCTTCAATAATAGAAGTCAATCCGAGTGCCGACCACGCGGTCTAGGGTCGAGTATTTGTTAGTGCGATTTACCGGGCTCCCTTTATCTTTCGACTTTACCGCGCTTTTACCTATTGACGATCCGTTTATGTCTACGGCTGTAACTATTGTTTTATCGGATCCCTATAATTGTTTTGAATGATTTGTGTCACCCGAAATACGAAAGGGAAGTAAGCAAGCATAATGTTGTAATCGGCGGATTGGCCGTAATTCGTGCGTGCGTTACACCACATCTTCTCGCAGGTCGTAGGTGCGTCTCGTTAGAATTCCTGTTCGGCACATAAGTACCTTTCCGCTGCCTATATCGAGGCCTGCGCACCAAGAGTTACACTCGTTACCTGTGAGGGCTATTGGCTGTCATCGGCCTTTTTCGGAATTTGTAATCCCACCATATTATCGCGACTACCTCGGGTGGCCTTTCGGTACCTCTGTCAGATTTCTTGTGTTATTGCATATATTACTTTTGCCAGATGCAATAAATTGTTAAGTTTTTGGTTACCTACAACTGGCTTACGGCTCTTATTATCTAAATACCCCGCCCCCTCCTTCGCCTTAGAGAGGCTGAGCTAGTTGGACTTCCGCGACGCATCGGCTCTAGTATCATCGGACTTTCGCTCCACCTTGTTATCTCGGTGCACTTGATTATTTCTCCCTCCTGGCATCACTGGATGCCTGGCGCCCATCGGCATATTGGATAGTTTTAATTACCGCTTATGAGTCCGAGAGTACCAGACCGATCGAGCGAAGGTATACTCGCGTCCCCGGGGCTCGCCATCCGTAGTATCTTTTAGAAATCCGGGAACAGGTTTTACAGTACATAATGCAAAATTCCGTATGTTTGCCGGATCGCCCTATCACTATCATCAAAAGGCGCCCGTACCGTTGAGAAGGAGCCTGTGCACGTTCGTATGAATATCCTGACGGATATCGGTAAGCGTGGTACCTCGCTGAAGCAGGCGCTTCGCACCAGAATTAAGGAGTCGGGCATGAATCTGAAGCGTAAAGTGGAAGCGAAAATCGATAAGTTGATGAAGGGTTCGGGTTATAAACCCACAAAACGTTCGTGCGTGGCTCACTTCTTAAACGGTAGCGCTCCGAGGAGCTTCGGTCCACCGTCGAGAGGTGGTAAAATAATTACAACGAGGAAACAGCAGGCTAGTAAAAGAGAGAGTACGAAGAAACCTGATTCCCGTAAAAGAAAAAAAAATAGTAGCGACAAGAGAAATAGCCGAAGGATAACAAGCAGATAAAGCGGAATGTGCGGGATATCTTCTCCTGATTAGCGCCACCATGGCGTTTCTGCACACGCACTCATGCGAGTGTATGAAATCCGAGCTCGAGCTCTTCACATTATCGCCGACGGAGACCACTATAGAGACCACCCAGTGAGTGCATTATAAACCCATTTTCTCGCTAACCGATGATTCCCCCATCGAATTCGTCATGCTAAGTAACGGCGACGAGTATCTCGATTTAGCCCACACCATGCTTAGCCTACGTGTACAGCTATAATCTAAGGACCCTCTAGCGGACAAAAACTCGTATCACCACCCAACAACGCGTATACTTACATATTTTCTAAAATGTTATCTAAGATAAAAGCAAAATATCTGCTGATTCGTGTGGAGGTCAGGGCTCTGACGATGCTCGTTGATTTACACGGTGGCACGATGGATAACGAGATTCTCAGTCAACTATTCAAGCGGGTATAACAATATCTTCAACGGGAATTATCTGCTTAACTCGTTCAATTTTAAAAACTATAATATTAATTTCCTATCCCTCAATATCGATGACATTCAAATACTGTCCAAAACCTTACAAATGGATTTCGATAAGGCGAGACTTTATGTGGACTTCATTGCTCTTCACAGGCACTGGTATACATTTTCTTAACGAGGGTAATCAAGAGACTCGGTCGAGTCTCGAGCCAAGTACTAGCAATCGGCCTGGTACTCGGCTCGGCTCGCAGAGACTCTTTACCCGAATCAACTCCTATACCTGTGTTTGGAACGGAATATCTTATAAACCGCTATATTTGAGAAAAAGTTATTGATACATTCATTATACGAATTGAGGGTTCTGAATTAATTGCCACCAAGTTCAATACGAATCGCGTATGGGATCAGGGCGTATTGAGATGGCGAGCGAGATGATTTTATTTAAGTTT
Organism: Calameuta idolon; assembly: GCA_030142285.1. Classification (NCBI taxonomy): domain Eukaryota; kingdom Metazoa; phylum Arthropoda; class Insecta; order Hymenoptera; family Cephidae; genus Calameuta; species Calameuta idolon. Next base: position 1,022 of record JARQSV010002685.1, on the reverse strand, counting down.
CGTCGTCGTCGTCGTCGTAGTCATCGTCGTCGTCGTCGTCGTCGTCGTCTTCGCACGTCCATCTACTTTTTTACACGACAGATGGCGCTGACTGCTTTGCCTTCTTTATCTATTTGTACTTTGAATGGTGTTGGAAATTTACGAATACACAACACAATCAAACATACTTTGTACGTGAAGCTACCGTTCACACCGAATTTCCAAGGCTGCTTTCACAATAGTATAGAATTATTAAGGCTATAGCATTTATGTGGTGCGTGTGTGTATGAGTACGTATGTGTGTGCTTCGCATAGTTCCTAGTATTTTAGATGACAGTTTTTATACATATAGGATGTCCAGGTGTTCCTCTCCGTATTTCCTGTATCTAGGTGTCGGGCGTGAAAGTCCAGGGTGTCCAGAATAGTGTGCAACTAGCAACGCTTTGGCGTTTGGTTCAAGCTATGGTATCCTCTCTGTTGTACTCTCCTCTTTTACCTTTTCCATACGGGTTCAATAAGCTGGACACTATTAATGATGTTTATATGCATTCCAGGTTACACTTCCTTTTTTAATTTGTATGTATATTTATGCATTTCTAGAAAAATGGACTTACAAATTAAATTTATATGCCATTGAAAATTTTCGAGAACGACAATATGTTTCTGATTAGCGACATCATAATGCATTTACATTTTATATATGTAAAAATTTAGATTTCGATGCTTAGAGCTCGTATATTCCGTTGAGCAACAAAAACTTATATCTGCCAAAAAGCACTTACCTGTAAAAAACTACGCCGTGTACAGGAGTGCTGTGAATTCCTCTAACAAAACGTATTCAAATCATATTATTAATGCTAAGTACTGTAACGTATTTTTTCTTAACTCAACCCGATGTCGATAGCAAAATCCGAGAACGAACTAATCTGCGAGATCCAACCTACGTTACCTTCGTCCGTCCACCCGTCGTTCATGCATCCGCAAGCCAGGCGGGCGCCAGCCAATTCTTGTTTCACCGGGAATTGACGAGCCGGTATAAACTG
>JARQSV010002683.1:0-16426 GCA_030142285.1 Calameuta idolon | reverse complement strand
ATGAACTCCCTCACCAACTGTTATAGCTCCATTTGCATAGATCTTTTGATTAATCCAATGCACTTCATTATCAAACGGTTCATCAACAAACTCAGCATCAGGGCCATTAAATTCAGTACCAAAGTCTTCTGACTGCGAACTATCGTTATTATCAGCTACCTCACTTTCATTTAGGAGATTCTGTAGAAAATTTATGTCAAAAATATTATAAGTAAATTATACAGAATAACAAGATGCACTTTAAGTTTAACTAACAATATGAAAACGATATTTACTTGTAAAGAGCTTTGGTTAAGTATAAACGAAGTACCTGGTTTTGAATTCGTAACATTTGTAAAACTTGATCAATCTGAGAAGCTCTATCCTACCGTCGAATGATAGAACGGGGTATATTTTCTTCCTAATATTCAAATTAGCAATTTTAGTTTCAGTCGCCAATTTGATATACAGATAAAACGTTGATCCAAATATCTTACTTCTCCGTCTTCAGTATATCGTCAATATCTCTTCATATTTTATTAATTAATATCATTAATAATAATTACACCAAAAGATTATAATTACTCTGTGAAGTGTGGAAAAACAATTAGTGCAGCAGAGTTATCATATATTTCACTGCTCGTATGTTTCACCCTTCATGTATTTGACGGCTTCTATGACAGCTTATTGCTTGGAGACTATCAAACATGCAGTATTTAATTGATTGTGACGATAAGTCTATGTGTATAATTCACGGAAAATCAATAGAATACGATCCCAAAATTCAATAGTTAAGCGAAGGAACACCGATATTATTCAAGTGGCCAGAAAACACAGCGAATACTAGAAAATATAAAGGGATAATAGTTGAAACATCATGTTAGTTTCTCAGATGATTAACTTCCCTAGATTATTCATAACTTATTCGTAATAATATGTATAAATAATGACGCTGTGTTAAGTAACACTATGGCAGAGAAAATGAAAATTCGGAATTCGAAAAAAGGAAAAAATAGAAGCAAAATCAAAAATAAGACGTGAGGACAAAACAGGGAATATAATTAATAAGAAAATAGTTTCCGTACGTGTAATATACATTTCTGTTGCGAGTAGATATGTATAAGATACAAACGCGCGGTCTAGCAATAAACGTATGTTTAATTGGATATATAGGGAGCCGAATTACGAAAATGTGCAAAAATAAAAGAAGCGAAAGAAATAATGGCAGAATTAAAAAAAAGAGCCGAAGAATAAGCCACAGACAATAATTGTGGAATCAAGAGAAGAAAGTGAAACAACATTAGCACAAACGGAAGCACAATTAATAAATTTAGAAAAAGAGCATGATGTTATACATGAACGGGCCACTGAAAATACCGAAAAAATGATAATTGCTCAGAATAAATCGAACTGTGAGCAAGGCGAATTTAGTGGAATGCAAAGGCTAGAAAGAAGTGGAGAAATCATAGAAAGAAACATAGAGTTACTGAAAAATAAAAATTATATAGAAGGAGAAAAAAGAAAGCGAAGAGACGTAAGGTATAAGGATTAAAAATCCTTGGATATTTTTAGGCACGATTGTATGGAAAATGTGAAAGTTTTATTTACTTTTGCATAATACATAAAAAAAATTGTAAATAATAATCTAAATATTTGTTTCCTTTAGCAAAATGATGAATCCAGTACCCACAGAATCTTGTCGAAAAAACCCCGTTGCGAATCTTCTACATCTCCGAGAAAGCTTGATTCCAACGAGAAAATAAAAAAAGTAATTGCGATACATTGATTACGCTTTATACTCTATGGTATATGCAATATCCCGATAACTAAACCTGTTTACTGTCACATGTTTGTTATACATACATTTCATAGCTTGAAGATATAAGAGAAGCTTTAGTAAAGGCACAGAAGCTGATAGATAGTTTCTTAAAAGAGAAAAGAGAACACATACAGACATTAAATGATGAAGTGCTGATTTCTGACACAAATGAACACATTAATAATAATGATAATTCAGGCCCTGTTTCACCTTCCCGTACTATGTCAATTAACGAAATATGTTGTCAAAATTCAATTAGTGAAAGCGATAACGAAAATGATAATACATTGTGGACACTGAAATATAAAAATGCGGAAGAAGGAAAAGTAAGATACGTATATGGTACAGTTGATCCAAGAGTGAAATATGTGGTCTAGCCGGCTCGTTTACATTAAAAGTCATAAGAAGAGAGACCTTTCAAAACATATTTTATTCGCGGACAAATAATATGCCTACTTTGTGCTTCGTCCTATAATTTCTTATCGTCATTGATTAATCACAGATTGTCGAAATCTTACCTGGAACATCAATATATGTGACAAAAATTGATCTAGATTCAGCAAGACAAACAGCTAACAAATCAAAACCAGTTAGCACGAATGCTTCTACTCGCAATTTTTAATAAGAAAGCACTTGCACAATGCAGTTTATCGAGACAAAAAGCAAAGGGAAAGGGAAAGTCCATCAGCGAAGTACGACCAGCCCTAAATGGAAATGCCAAACTAGTTTTACTTGGTAACAAAATCTAAACTAACTACGGTTGGAGCTGCGGCTTTTTTTTGAAATTTTTAAAGATTTCGTATTTCTTCTTTGCAGAATACGTTCAGGACATAGCAGATAAATTAAATTGGCCATATCAAGATAGGAAATTAATATTACAAAGTTTAAGATCAAAGTTAAATGAATTAAGAGATCAAAAAGAATTAAATAAAAATAGAAAATTGTTCTAATTCTCAATGTTATGAATTGCAATTTACAGATTAAACAAACTAAACATATTTCTATGGCATTTTGCTTTAAATATATATTGTATATAAGCCATATACAACTTATATATAGGTTATATATTTATTATATACAAATTATATAGTACAATTTATATACAATTTATATATAGACTGTATATGCTCAATTCTATATAATGGTTTTGTATATAGATTCTATATAATGCATATATATTTTATATAAATATACATAACATGTATAATTTATATACAAATCATATAAAACTTATATACAAACCATGTATACATTATATGTAGTTCATATGCGTTTCATATATAGACTATATATGCCCAATTCTATATATGATTTTGTATATAGATTGTATATAATCCATATACATTTTTTCTACTTGAGTACCAGGTACTCAAAAAAAGTTAGGTTAGTACCAGGTACTAACTTTGCTTTTATTATTTACCTTTCTTAATCCTTGCTAATAACTATTCATTAATTTTCGGATAAGTATAAAGTTGATGGTTCGGAACCCTAGGTTAGGTAAGAAAATTTATTTTAAAAGAATAATTAAGGCACCGAATGCAAACATTTATAATAATAAATGAATTCCAGAGCAAAAAAATATTTAGATTCTTTTTTCTCATTTTAAACGTATCCCAAACGCCAATCTTTTAACTGAACAAAGCTTACTTCGCGATGATCGATCCAATGCCGAAAGCCAACATTGGCAGCAGTGGCACATAAGGTTGGACCGAACGATGGCCCGATTCTATTTCCCTATCATGAGATGTGATATTATAGATCCTTAATACTTATTAGATATTACCCAATAAAATATTATGTTTAATATGTAAATATTTTCATCCATACAATATGAAATGTTATTTTTATATGAAGTATAAAGTATATTACTGGTTATCACTTTTACACTGATCAGTAAAATCCATTTTTCTCGGTATAATAACTATTCCCAATTCTTGGCATAACCTTTTGTCAACTATGGGTGTAACACTTTCATTCCAATTAGAATTTCCATTGGGAAACTCTTGGAGAATACCCTTGACAGTCTTGTTTCGATTTGCAAGCATTTGAAAGCAAGCTTTCTGGGAGCGTTATTTAACAGCTTACTGCAAAGCCAAATTTATTGCTTGGGTGCCTATCCTTTCTACGCTAGTCGCTCTTTACACACTTTCAAGTGTGCTGTAATTCCTACGTATTCCAACATAAAAACGATACACTCGCAAGTATGTGAAAAGCGACTGATAGAGAAAGGATAGGGAATGACCGATTTCGCTGTATACTTGGATTTGTATTATCTTGTAGTTCTCACCAGATAATAATAAGAAAAATACTGCGCACCAAAAAAAATTATTTTCAGCATGGAATACATCGATATCAATAATCTCCATATGACACAGTAATTTGACGCAGAAGCAAACAAATAACTAAATCAACAAGTGAGATAACTTAATAAAACATAGTCGCCTTAGAATTCTAAAAACTTTTCCCTTTTTTATTACAGTTTTGAATTCTTTGACTTTTTGTGAAAAAAACCTTGGCGTAGTTGGTTCTTGTGGTAATAAAAAATGTATAACAGTATTGAAATAAATGTGAGAAAATATAACGCGTTTATACATAATATATATGGATACAGTATCGGTATTCAAACTTCTATAACGGCAACGTCCCAAATTTGTTCAGAACACTAGGTGACGTTAAGAAATTCACTCCAAATTTGCGAGTATGGTTTTATATTTCTCAAGTGCATGCAAATACTGAAATAGCGACCAACAATGCTTATGATAATGCTAGTGAGTCTCAACACCGAACCCTATAAGGAAGTTCTTTATAATTAATCGATCAAACGAACTTACCTGTTGTGAAGTTCGATCGTTATTACATGTAGTTTCGTTCGAGAGATACAACTATGAAGTACCGTTAGATCACACCCGATGTCGCCACGATCTTCAGCTAAAAAGATGGCAACTGCCTCGCCAGTCATCAATGTGCCCCTTGTACTCCTACTCTTCATAAAGTTTAAAGTTACCTTCCTTTCTATACCTGTTTTGGGTGGGTATAATTTAATACTGCAACACAGAGAAGGTATTTTTAAGGGAGGGAATAAGGTCTCTTGATCGAAACTCTACGTATAATTACGATCGAAATTCACAACAGGTAAATTCGTTTGACCGATTTATTATATTCCGAGTTTCGTTCTCAAGATATAACTATGTAGATGTTCAGCACAACATGAATTAATCATAATGAAAAAATTAATCATAACATTATATGACTTTAACCCGAAAACGGGCGCGTGGGATATTCCTAACACCCGAATGGCCGAAGATCGAAGCTCACAACTGAGGAGATATTTTTACCAACTTCTGGTGTTGTATTACTTTGAACTAAACGCTCTACAACATAACCTACGTACTACATAATATCTGGGATGGACACAAAAGTGATTGTTTACTTTGTAATCCCGCCACAGGTTATCTCAGCAATGATAAATACTTCATTATCATAATCAAGCAATATGAACTAAGTTAGAATTTAATTATTATTATAATAATGACATTATGTTACGCAAATAAATATTTTTTTTTTATACAATAAAATAAAAATATCAGTATATGTGGAGAACTACAATTGACTTGTACATAAGTGTTCATGGATTTAGATTTAAAAAAATATCGAAATAACTAATACAAAAGTAATAAATATTTTTTATAAACGGTTTCCAATCATATAATTTAGTCTGATTTCAAATTTCCGGAAAATGCACAATAATCAACAGTTTCACATTTTTTTACCAAAATCCTTTAGGAACCATCAACTATCATATAAAAACGCAAAAATAGGATGAATATGCAGTTGGTTTATTAGTATGAATAATTTTCTGAAACGCTGTCATCATAAACTGATTTACTTTTATTTAAAATTTTCAATATATTAACGATACATACATTTTTTTTCAACAAAATGATCTGTGCTCTATTTTCCACACGTCACATGATATTGACGAGCAATAATTAACCAGATATTTGCAAAGCCTTATTAAAAATAACAATTTTTAAATTGGTTGTCACAGACACCCCACACACCCGTCTGAGTAAAAAAAACGCGCGCCTGTTCGCCCGTTAGGAATAACACAAACACTAGGATTATAAAATTATAAGAGAAACAATATCAGCACTTACTAGGGCATTATTACAGTCTCGGGAAACTTATCTTTACCTTCTATAATAGGTCTGTTGTAAACTCTTAAGAAAAGTAAGGACTCCTTAGACAATCCGGCTTTACTTTTGATTATATTAATACCATCGCCTTCTTTTTGATGCCCTTGAAGTCACTGCACATTTTGTAATCTTTGCCTTATACATATGTATTGTTAATATCACTCTGAATCATAAACGCATTTACCCACCTTACGATAGCTTACGTCACAGTGGCTTTATAAGGTCGGTAAAATTATATTATCCAATCTTCCTCTTACTGCTTCTGATCCTATCCGGATAGATTTCGAATGTGCTTGCGAGGGACACTTTTGATTTATATGAGGCGATTCATGTAACTTCAGCCAGTAAAAAAATTCCACAAATAATTTTGTTATCAACGAGAATTTTATGGTTAATTAAAAATGGTTATCAACGAGAAAAAATGTCAGAAATTGTTTAAAAAATTTTGACACACGATGAATATTTTTCAATAAAGTAACTCGATTTTTCAAAATTATTTGTGGAATTTTTTTTTAACTGGCTGAAGTGACAGGGATCGCCTCATATGTGATTTTTGAAATTAATAATTAGCGGTTAATATGCTCCTTGTCGTGAAGATTTGATCAGACTATCAATTCAAATTTCACATCCTCGTTCATTATCTCTTATTTGAGTTAATTTGATAGCTGATTCTGCATGCATTCTGTGTGCTGTAGCTAAAGTCAAAAGCACAATTAAACGAACGGTTAGTTGAATGGAAGTTAAGAGAAAATTCTATGTTGTTGGGAAACATTTTTTTTTGCTGTATCGAGCCAAGACTTAAAAATACGCTCAACAAATTATAAGTCGAAATATAAGAAATTCGCAAACTTATAGGCCGACGAAGAGAAGCGGCTCGCAGGTATGAAATTCGGTGCGCTTGGGTCGGTTGGAATCTATGAAGTGCAATCGGTGCGGGTTAGAGTCGCATACTTTGTAAGAGAATGTTATGAGTTCGTATTCTCTGTACGAACGAGGTGCAAAGTGTTGAAAGCAATAAAATTCAAACGCGAAAATGAGGGCATAAGGCAAAATAACGACGGCTCTCTCCTAATCGTTATACTAGTGAAAACGAAGTGTTACACGCAAGTGCGAAGGCTCAAGGACTAAAGAATGTGCGTGATATGGAAATCATCATTCAAGACAAAAGGGAAAATTGGCCCAAAAACTGGAGCGGATGGCTCAAGAAAAGCTTGTTGAAAAAGAGGAAGGTGTGCTCCATGGTATTGGCATAGTAGATTAGGTGTAAGTATGAAACTTTTCATATTATACGTACATAAACTTCAGTTTAACTTTGAACGCGTTTTTCTCGAAAACACGTTTTCCAAGTTTGCGAAAGTACTCCTATACGCCCTAGAAGAGCAATCGTTATAAAATTTGGCAAGCACGTATACAACAAACGTCTTCATTAGTTGAACTAGAATTATCCAAAAATATTAAAGTTTTTATTTTATGAACAAAACCTGCAAAAATTGTTTGGGTAAGAAACAAAATTTCCCCCTGGATCGCTCACTATTTTCTAATAAATTTTTGTTTTCTTTAGTCTAGTTCACCTTATACACAGTATTGGATAAAGTAAGAATATGTCTGATTTTTTTGCTTCCAATCACCTGTCCAGGACTTAGAACTTCTACACGCGAGGAATATCATCACCAGTTCACCGACATACGTGGCTCCTCCTACTACCAGTACAATTCCTTGTCAAACTTAAAAAAAAATGTTCATGTTTAATAAAGACCGCTTATGAATTATACCAAATTTCAACACTCTATATTATACATTTTTCGCATACATAATTGATGAAAAATCAAACATTTTTTGGACCAAACAACATAGAAACCTCCTTTAAGGACTCCATTAAAAACACAGTAGCTATCCGCTCCAGTACGGAAGTTCTAGAATCTAGTTTAGATTTCTCTAACAGCAAGCCCAAAACTACTTTACAATTATTCAACGTACGATATTCAGCTTCTACTTTATATCATTCCATTAACTAAATTAGTCCTTGACTCTCATTAGCTTGATAAGTATCTATTCTTTTTGCTGAACAGAACGAGACTTTTTAACGGCACTATTTTATTGTTTGATTGTAGAATTGATTAGTAATGCGACTATTATGTCTACAGTTTCTTCTATCATGTTTCTTCTTCGAAAAGCCTTTCTGATACTCTGCCTACCATTAAATTAAACGACTCGGTTAACGAATGACGACCAATCCTGTAGGGGGAAGAAAACAAATCAATTGATAACTTAAGCAATATAGGAGGCCCGCTTAACAACGATATCCATAATGGGAAACATGGTTGAGTTCACCATTCGGAGACTACGACGTTTTCTTTTGCTTAATCTGATACACTCTCAAGATCATTCAAAAAGACAGGAAGACATAAAAATAATATTTATTCCACTCCAATAAAAATCAATAATAAATACCTATGCATCACGGTAGTAAGAAGAATAATTCATTTATTTTGCCTTACATCTAGACGAAAAGAAATCGATGATTAGAGACTTGTCTCGTCTGTAACCGTCTTCTGCATAATTTTCGCTGCTCTAATTCTCGCTTTTCTAGATTAAATTCCAAAAACTATGACGAAGTCCGCCTGGATTCCGAAAACTGCGACAAGAACTCGTTGACTTTGTATGTTTAAATGCTATACTTTTACTGCACTAACGATGTCGCGAATCATATACGAAAAAACTACGAAGAGTGGGATACAAGGGGCACAAAGGCAGATGGCGAGGCGATCGTCAACTTTTTAAAGATAATCTAGCGGTACTGAATAGTTATGTCTTGAGTACGAAACTCAGAATATAATTTAAAATGAAAAATGTAAGGAGCAAATAGTAATGTGATATTAAATTGACATATTATAATTTACTAGTAGTGCTGTCTTGAATAACAACGAAAGGTTGTTAGGGGACTATCGAAATAACCATCTAAAGGCCCTGGCTGAAATTGTGAACTGGCCTTGACTTGGCTCGTGCCGGACTTATTTCGTTATATCTAGACGCTGATAAGAAATATAAATGGCACCAGATAGTCCTAGGCTACGCTTTTCATAGTTTGCGCTTACGAGACATGGAATCTCAACCACCTCACCAATTTACCATCTCATCTGAATGATTGCTATATACCGCATGTCCCATAAAGAATAGATTATAAGGAGGTCGATCTCTGGGTTCTGAAAGCACGTCCGAATTGAAAAATTTATATCGATTTCTCTCATGACCACCAGACGAGTTTCAGTTGCATGTCTGTGTACAAACGCTAGTGCTGTGATATACAAGCATTACTTGTGGCGCATTAAATCCAACAATGGGCAAAGTGATTCTATTTAGAAGAATCCACATCTTGAATCGTTCGCTATAATATATTACAATGTTACAAAACAGTTTTACATCAATTCAAATACAATCATGAGATTTTTAAATGCATATTTTAATTTTAACCTCCTACGGAACGAACTTTCTCCAAGTTTGACGCATTGATTGCAATTGTAAATATTATATTTTGTCTAAATGAATCACTAGTAACAAAAAAAAATTGTTACCTCAGTATTCGTATAACTACACTTTATTTTCACATAACAAAACTAAAAAACCGTACATCAACCCAGGAAAATCTACAGAAGCCGCGAGCCGAGAACATAGAAATAAAAAAATAGGTAAATGTCACTTGCAGACGTGCCATGCAACTGCCAAGTTGTCTAAATACTAGACGGGCCTACTTTCGGGCGTGCTTTCCACTGCTGCACCCCGGTCTTGTTCGGCCTCCTCGTAGTCTATTCTTCATAGTATGTTCCATTCCAAATAGGGCACCTGAAGTTGTCACGGTCAAGAACGAGTTTTTTCCTCGTTTTAGCGCCAAAATTTAGTAATATCTTTCTGCGGTCAAATATTTTGACAGACTTGTGTCACAAAATAAAAAAGAACCCAAAATATCGAAGGCTAGGTTATTTAAAATAATTCATCTTTGAAAAGACTTATTAGTAATCTTACTATTTACCATACAGAAGTATAAGTCATGTTTCATCTAAGAAATCAGTGCATTATTTGCATCCAAAATATTTTTGGCACGAAACGACGGGGGGGGGGGGGCTCATTCATGATCGCGATAACTTCAAGTATCCTACTTGAGATGGTACATACGTTATGCAGGATGTCCTAAAATTACGGAATCTACTGGATATGATGATATTCACGAAACACGGCAGATGACGATTTAACCTTAATTTTGCCCAAAAGTGCTTAATCTTTAAATAGAAATAGCTCAAAGTTGACCAATTAGAGTTAGGCACGAAGAGAAATGATAGGCACACACGAAGCATTTGTCGACCTAATGGAAACGACTAATGATTCGCTCAAAGTCGATGTAACAATAAATCAATAGTTGGCACAATATAAGTTAGTCCATCTTCAAGGTGCTAATTTAAGACCAATGTTCAGACTGGGACGGAACTAGAACAATGAGCATGCTGGACCACATGCCAATGTAACGTATTAGGCCGTGCCTAATACTGTGTGGATTCTTATCTTATCTTCTATGAGTAGGAGAGGCACGCGCAGTTGAGAACACAAATTGGATGTAGTAGACGATTTATTCGTAATGTGACAAGTCGCGATACAGATTCACTATTTTCCTAGCTGGAGGAAGGATCCAGACCAGGAGCGGGGATCGATAGCCGCCCGTGGCTGTTCTTAGGGAAAGCCCCGTGCAGCAGATGATCGGGGATGTATACCTGGTCCGTCTGCGCTGAAACCTATTGGAGATGCACTTTATGCTTGGTTGTAACGGTTATCAGGTCAGGAATGGAGATTAATACTCATTCGAGCCGTCAAGGAAAAATTCAGAGTTCCACCGTAGAAAGGGGATTAATACCCTCTCCCGATAGGTTTTGTAGGATAATATTGCCAGTGACGTCTTGGGTGTGGGATTAATACCACTCCGAGATGTACTCAGCAAGTGCTTAATACCGCTCCGTTGCCTTTTAAGAGGTAGGATGTTTGCTGCAAATTATAAGTTATTTGTTGATTCTAAGAGTTTGATATCGAAGTTGCACAATGTATTGGACTACTAGGTGCTGTACGTTAGTAACTCTTATCGATTCTTTGTCTCTTTTTCAGAATCCTGTAACAAATGAAGTTTGGAGTTTATCAGCTCATTAATTCATTTCTGTTTGCAAGTATGCCAGTCCCTCTGGTGGCCTGTGGCTGTATTACGCCGCATGGCGGTTGGCCTTGCTGGGCGTCCCCTTCTCTAAGTGAATACGTTTTGGAAACGTTACTCAAAGGGCGTTCTCAACTGCGCGTGCCTCTCCTATTCATAGAAGGATAAGAATCCACATAGTATTAGGCACGGCCTAATACGTTACATTGGCGCCCAACGTGGGGCTCGAACCCACGACCCTGAGATTAAGAGTCTCATGCTCTACCTACTGAGCATGAGACTCTGAAGGAGTCACCATAATTTGCGCCTTGTCCATTGACTTTATGACAAAAAAAGGAAAACAACCGAGAACCAGATGTGAAACAGAAAGGAAGGCTGTAGCGAGGCGTGTGGAGGACGGAGAAGGTCGGCAATACGAAGTGAAGAGATTGGACTACCCGCAGCGACTCGGTCTCTGAGAGTACCTGCCTACAATTCCCAGACCAAATACGGTGACCCCCTTGGTTTAACTGACATATAAATATTATAACAACAATATTTTGCTACAGGCCCCTCCCCGGTAATTGGCTCGAAGGCAGCACACGCCTCGAGTGCCAATTATTGCGAATTAAACTATTTACTGCGTGTTTTATTATTTAAGGATCATTATCATTAGTGCAAGACCTCTACTCTCCACCATTCAATCTCCTCTCTCCAAACCCTAGAGCATTGGTTTGCATAACATCGAGGACCATCCCACACGACCAGCCAACAAAGAAAAGAAATCGACAGAGAGTGGCCACGTTGTGTAGCTAGTGAAATGCGAGGAAGGTATGAGTAGAGAACCAACAAATCGAGATCACTACGTAGAGATTGAGACCCACCAGCCACTCCGACCACGTGTGGATGCAGCTTCCGGTGCAGTCTCGTTACACGGATACTCGCGAGGCCCGTGTGACAGCGGTGGAGCCCCCTCCCTCCAAATTCTCGGATACACTCGGGTGGAGAATTTGACAGGCCATGCCCGAGTCTAAATTTTTAACCAGCCTTTCAATGTATGAAAACTCATACAATAGCGTTAAACCCCTTACACGTTTAATCGAGAGGCCATTCATTTCCCATTTAGGTGCAGACAAGATTTCAATGAGTGCCTGATTTCATACGATTTCCTGGGTGATTTCAATGATTTTAAATACGTTATGGTTTCATAGAATTCTTACATTTCCGGGTGATTTCACAATACTTCAAAGGTTTCGAATCATGATTTCAAACAAGTGAAAATCAGTAATAAATCGCTTTCTAGTTTGAAAAAACTTAAAAGAAAATTAATTTTGGAGAGAGATACTCAATATAGCGTCTTAAAAAACATTTGAAGTTTATAAGAGGTTTTTTATTTTCATAAAGACATATAATAGTAACATGATATTGATTAATGCTATAATATCCGTGCCTGTCCATTGGCACGGATACTAAACAGCTCGTCTTTCGCACCAATTCATACCAATGACATAATGCGTTAACGCTCACATTATTCCCCGTGTTCACAATTTTTGATGGATCGGATACACTGGAAGAGTTTGCACTGAGAGCCGAGAATATGTGACTTTTCTTTTTCGCCGCACCCCAAAATTCTTGTGAGGACGATGGTGGCTTCCAAAAGTCATAAGATTTTTCACGTACAAAATTCGCGAGCTCTTCGATCAACTGCTTATCGCTGATTATCCATCTAAACTTTTCAGAACATCTGCAGAAGTGACCGTAGAAGGACTAGAAGTCATCTTAAAGCTCTAAAAGAAACCTCATAGTTTCTCGCGAAAAAACATCCAATTCGTCTATCGTTTGTGTTGTTATGCCTCGAAATGTCAACGGATTATCGTAGTTGTTAAAATGCAAAATGTTTTTTTACTTAGACCGGAATTTTAGTAGCTGTCTTTGTTTCAAGCAGATACCAAAAATGGTCTGCCGATAAATCATTTTCCGAAGAATTTTTTTTTACTTTCGTCATCCTCCTCCATTTTTGCTTCCTGAGGCGGATATAAAAATCTTTCGGAAAATACCTAAATCCCAAAATATTGTATAAGATATTGCTCTCATAAGAGGTATTTACATATTACTAAAGAGATCGCCTATAATTCATATTTTTCATCTTCATAATTCATACTTCATCAAAGTATGAATAATTTAGACAAATCTGAATCACATGTAAGTAAAAATTGAAGGGGTGAAAATCTCAATTTGCAGATCTAATATTTAACTGCTTGTTTATCGGTCAAAACAAGGACAATACATTGCACCATCCATTGAATCCACGTCGCATTTTAAGTCACACGGCACATACAATCGAAATCTGCAAATGATTCATTATACTTACTAATAGCAATCGAAAAACTCTCTGTGTCTAAATGCTCTCTGTGTGCTTCGTCATTCAACTAAATTATCACCAACCACCACTCTACACCTGACGATAAGCTTCATGCACCTCGCGACGCGCTGCCTGTTGAGACGCACCTACCCCGCTACACAATTGGAACGCACACGATAAAATGCCGAGAAAAAAAGTCGGGCAAAAGCCAACATGCGAGGGTATAGAATCAAAAATGAAATTGATTTGATTTCGATTCAAGGAAAACCTAAATCAACGATCTCGAGCGATTTCTTATGATTTCGTTCTTGATTTCACATGAGGTGCTTCAATGACTTCGCCAGTGAATGTCCCCTCGCGTTTAATGCTATTCCATTCACTGTTGAAACCTTCCATAGTCTTCCCTTTGTGACGTATATTATTCTGAACTGTCAAGACGTGAAGTATCCAGTTTCCTCGTTCGACGATTTTGGCCGCTTAGCTTGTTAGAGTGAGACAGGGTTTCGGAACGGCAAAGAGATAGTTGAAAACATTCTTTCGGGTACACTTTTCTTGTTTATTATAATTTGAGTCGCTATCATCTGTCGGATCTGTCATAATCGGTAGGAATGTCGGGAAGCGCTTGAGGTTGTGGAAGCCCACACCTTCCGGCTACGGATGATATGAGAGCGATCACTCTCTGCCAAAACTTATCGAGGGTAGCTAAACACTGTGGTACTGGATTCGATGCTCAGGCGAAGTTGTTGAAAATGGAAGTAGCACCACAGAGTCCTCAACGGACAGTACACTCAAAAAAAAATGTTTCTCTCTCGAATGAGAGAAGCTGGATACAGGATACGAGAATAATACATTGTTCAACTCCCTCAAAACCCTCACATCGGCGGACTAATTATTGCCCCGATCTTCCGTTTTTTCTTGCGAGTTGCCTTGGCCACCTGGTAGCGCGGCAGCGAACTAGTACTCGCTCGGATACCCCTTGTCTTTTCTAGTGACTCTTGTCACACCTTAGACCGTAGAGACCCTTTACAATGACAATGCAACGGCGCTCAAAGTAGGATGAGAGAGAAGCATTGCAAATATATTTCACATCCTCTCAAAATCTTATGATTCATAAGTTTAATATAAATTATATTTTCAGATTCCGGATCAGTACAGAAAACATAAGGAAAATAACGTGAGATAGGATATATTGAAAGTTCAATTTGATTTTTGGAATAATATCAAGAGACTCGGTCGAGTCTCGCGCCAAGTACAGGCAACCCGCCGTACGGGGCACGGACTCGCCAAGTAGTACTCGATAAGGAATCACCTCAAATTTTATTAATTATTAAATCACCATTAAATCATAATTAAATGCGGGAAGCAGTAGTAATGTAAAAGAGTAGCGAAAACGTTATGGGAAATTTTGAAAATACAATAAAATGGTGGGCCAGTGCTAGATCGTGTAATAGAAAAACATATAGTGACTTATGTACTTGGCCTCAATAATATGATATCAATACTTTTTATTAGAGGAATTCACAGTACTCCTATACTTGGCGTAGTTTTTTACACCTACGTGTTTTTTGGCAGAAAAAAAAATAAAAAAGACAACAATAGAAATACTATCCAAAGAATAATATCAAATGATACATCGCGTACCTTGTTAATTCAAAGTCGTGATGCGGCTAATCCGCATTCAAATCAACACGATAATCGACCATCAAGGACCTACCTGTACGCATTCTATGCGCCGAAAAATCTAAATAAAAAAGTTCCTTACAGATGGAAAGACACGGATCAATTTGGAAACACGTTACACAATTTCAAATCCAAAAATCGACCCAAAACGAATCAGTGAACTCTGCCGATCGACGGATCGTCGTACCTTGGTTAAAATCAAATCGAAGTGGTCGCCCCTCAGCGTGTCCAGTTAATTGCACGAAAATGCGTCGCTCACAAAAGTCAAGATGTACTCGCCTACCGTAACGTCCTCTAGCTCGCGTAATTCAAGAAACCCCGCCTTCAGACAACTTGCACTCTGTGCATTCTCAAAAACAAACGTTCAGCGGACGAATCCTTTAACCCAAAATCTTCGCCACGCGCCAGTTTCAAACATTTCATCGTGTCGCAGACGCCAGAATGTCTGTCCCGCGTTGCGCGCGCCTCCTGGATCAGTAGAGCTGCTCTCCAGAGATAGCGCAAGTGTCTACCCTCGCGCGTCGCAGCTCCCTCTTCCTGGAACTCCAGCTGGCTCTTCTTTCTCCGCATCGATGCGTCTTCTCGAGCACGGCGAACGAGCGATCTATTCGAACTCCGGCAGAGTACACAGCAAAAAGAAAGGAAAATAATCAAATCTCGTGTCATATAATTTAATACGCCCTTGCGATCGGTGGATTCTACCTGGACTTTCATCGTGTCCTTACGCCATTCTCACGTCTCGGCGTGATTTACGTCGAGGAACCGACGGGCGCATTTCACCACGTCACAATAGATAAACCGCATATTAATAATATGCAAGATAACAACAAATATAACAATACAAATAATGTTAGGTGTACAAATTAATTCTCGGCCACACAATTTAATGAATGACAAGACGTAATCAAATTTCAATTTTTTCTCCGCCGTAGGGTAACTTTGAAATGCCATCCTTAAGTTTTTAACGCAAGTTTAATATTTGACAGTGTTCTTGATATAACATCGTAAAACAATAGTGAAAACGATGTCATTCAAAAAGTAGCATTTTAAGCAAGAAGAAAAGCTTTTTTAGGATAAAAGCTACGGAGGTTAAGGAAATGATTTTTTTTACTTTAGGTGAAAATGCTGTGTTTTATAGTGCGTGTAAAATGTGGTTTCAAAGGTCTAAGGATTGAAATTTCAATCTTCGGGAAAAAATCACCTTTTTTCCGAAGCGAAATTCG
>JARQSV010002682.1:0-16651 GCA_030142285.1 Calameuta idolon | reverse complement strand
CCAGCACCTCGACCTCGACTCAACAATAAAAAATCTTCCGAGAGCATCGGCGTAACCGCACGAATCAACCCGAGAGCTTAGCTTCTGGGCAGAATAGCGACTCGGAGGGAACCAGAATGCGATAACGTTATCTGAAAGATCACGTCATAGTATAGATATATACTAAGAAAACTTGTCCATCGCTAATGGGGCATTTATCTATACGTGATCAATGTAAAATAATGATACCAATTGTAATACGATTGATAAGAGGGTGTGAGGGTAAATTGAAAAAAGGATTTGTCATAATTTTATTTTTAATTGTAAAAATCCATATTGATTTTTATTTCTAAGGTTTTCGAGGAAGTCGTACTTTAAGGGTATACACAATTGAGGAAGGTAGTTGAGGAGGGACGAAGAGAACTGAAGAAAAGAAATCCAAAGGAGAAATAAGGGTGGGTTTTAAGGGTAGGAACTGGGCCCGAGGGTCGTATCAAGGATCACGGAAGAAGTCACGCAAGAGGAAGGAGATCGCGTAACGATATGCATATTCCCGAAGGGCTGGCGTGGGAGTCCCGAATAAGGGTTGTGGCAGAAGGGAAGATCCCTGGGTAGAAAATTGGTTCGACCACCCCTGTAGATCTTTCCTGTCACCGCAACATCCTCATTCGCGTCACCTGCGTCTTCCCTTTCCCCCCACCGCCCCACGGTCGTACTTCAACCCTTGACCTGCTTGACATCGCGCAGCCGCCAACGCGATCATCCCCAAAGGAGTTATTTCGTCCCCTTACGAGGGCGCTTTATTCAAATCGTGGAGAAAATGAAATTTCGCGGACCAATCCGGAAATAAATCGACCGGGTCCACCGGAAGTTGTGAAAGTCGACAGAATTGCCAAAGTCTTGACTATTAGAACTTAAAAGCGTAGTGTTGAAAATGGAAAGAATCGAAAAAAAAAGAGTTCACAGTAATGAAAAGTAAGAAAGAGAAGCAATGAAAAAAATTGCTGCAGTCAAAAAAAAGAAATACCTAGCATCCGTGATTACGCGTAGAGAGCGATTTGGCAGCTGAAAAATTTGCCATTTCGCGCGAATTCCAAAACTCTTGGAATACTTTTTTGCGAGTATTCTTTCGTGTACAAGGTGTCCTCGTTTCTGCATGTTTTAGATAAGACCGAGATGAAGCTTAAATTATAAATCTGAAGGTGACGAAGTTTAAGGAGGTAAAGTCGGCCATTTTGTCGTCCGCGATAAAATTTCCATTTCATCATCCGTCATGGATATTTGTTTAAAAGTCTCTGCAAGAAAATTTAAAAGATCTCATATTGCCATACAGAACCATACCGAAAATGGAGTCAGGATCGATGAAACGATTTGACAAATAGCGAACAATCCCTCCGTGGTCGCATTACGTAAATGAGTGGAAAGCCAGCGTGGCGAGTAGGTTTGTGTGAACAGTGCTTAACGAAAATGATGGTTAACTGCAATATCCTAATGCTCTATCACGAGAGAGCAGACAGACCAGAGCCACACCGAATGAATTTCCAGTGCAGTTTTGCGGTACACGAATGCCGCCATCCTTGCGAATTGTTTGGATCGCGATGAATGAACCCGCGAAGTCCAGAGGCATTCGAATGAAAAGGATCGCAATACCCGATACTTGACATTACTCACAGTGCACGATGGACGTAAATATAAAAGAGGAATAACTAGACAAAGCTTTGTAAAAATCGATGAACAAAATTGTCCATAGCGTAAGATTAAAGGCACAACCGCCATCTTGGGACAGCCAATGTGCGTCGAGGGATACAAAAATAATAACCGTCTCCAGTGTCCACCTAAATTATTCCAATAATGTTTCACTAAAAATCCAGTAACGCGTGTACCTGTCGCACTGATAACTCCATGGATTAAAGCAAAATTCATATTTTAACATTGATTTCCTTTTTAAATTGTCCCGAACTGCGATATGTCAATACGCTACTTCGTCGTATCAACTTAACGGCGTGTTCGTACAGCACGTACGAAGGTCTGAAGAAGAATGCAAGTGGAAACGTTAGTCAAACTGTGCGCGCAGTCATAACAATCTTCGCGCATGCGCAGAGCTCGACTATACCCAGTCTTACGCGAGACGCTCACCCGACAACATGTCCCTCTGCATGGTCTATACTCCGCACGTATCCTCATAATGTATTACTCTCGACAGAGTAGCAACTGGAAATTGGAAAATCGCGAGACGTATGAATCTCTCGCGCTCTGCATATTTGCCTCGGGTATTTGTGGTTGTGCAGCTGCTGCCACCTGGGATTTTCAACCATTATTGGAAAGTGTACGTCGTTACAGGGAACAAATAGTCCCACGCAATTTTTCGACGATTTGTTTCAGGCACGTTCACGGAAGACCCAACACGACTAGTGTAACTTCATAAAATGGCTGTTCCACGGGAACCCACATATCCGCGCACGGAAATAAATTTAAAAGAATTTTCAGACAGGTGAACCTATGAAAAAGAATTCCATTTATATCCACATCCATGCAATAACTTATAGTGCATTATGTGTATATATAATATACGTAATGCATATCATCCGTACGTGTAATATATTGGCTATGTGTAATATCAACTATTCAAAAAGGAACCAAGGAGACTACGTGGATTTTATGTAGAAATCGTTTTCCTATTCATGGAGGCCGCGTAATGTATTCGAGACCCGTCGAATAGGGATTCGGCCGAGAGTGGGAAATCCCAGTGAATTTTGGAAGTTAATATCCCAGAAAATCCCTACTGAATACTGCATGCAAGTCCGCGGGCGATTGCATTCGACTAATAGGAGGAAAGCCGTCTGCCTCGAAGAGGCTCGAATCTCCATAAAGAGGCTCACGTTGCAAATTGTCATCAACCCTTGTCTGGATCTCATCCCTTATTATTGAGTCTGAAAAGGTAAATCGATACACTAATTAACTAACAAGACATACCGCACGAATAAACAAAATTTAAAATACATATCAGATCGTTCTCATACCTTCGTTCCATAACCTATTAGAAATTGAAATTAATCTCACCAGTTAATTAAACATAACGTGCTCGGATTATTTTGAGAATTGACCATAAGTAACAAACTGATGTAATAATTACGTGATTAAATTTCTCCCATTCTCCATTTCCATTAGAACCATCAGGTATATTTTGTTCATACAGTCAATGTCCATGCAGTCATCTATTGACTGTTAATTGAACATGTATTAATTAACCACAAGAGTAATTAACGATTGTCCACAGATATCAAAGCGTACCGTGATTAACGGGAACCTTGTGCAACGACACCGATAATCAACCCCAGCTATGGATATAATCGATAAATTAAAATCGATCGGAACGTTTGATAACAGAAAAATTCTTTCTATTTTCCACAAAATACAGAGATACTAGCCAAGCGATTTCCAACAATGTAAATTGAGATCCTTAATTGAAATATTAGCCACCAACAGTAGCAGCATAATTGGCCCAGCTAATTAGTACCGATTGAGGAAGCTTTAGTATCCATAGGAAAACGGAAGCCAGTAATTCACGTGGCAGATTGTCCGAAACATTAGCACTGTTAATTACGTGAGGTTCGTTAGGTTAACCTTAAAGTACAGTCAATGACCTCCGACCATCGATTTCAATGGTTCAGAACCATTGACCTTAGGAAATACATGGCATTATACCGGTAAAGTCTATATTTCTCAAACACCCGGTACACCATGCGGCACTCGTGGCTCCAGCGATCCCAGCACGTGTCTCCGGGGACACGTGGAGAACCGCATTGAAGTTACGACTAATAGCATATACATTAGACGAAGAGTATACGAGTCGACTGTAGGGGTAAACTTTGAACTCGCGTAGTATAACGGGTGACATAACTGTCCTTAATAACCATAATGACGAAAGAGGTGAAACTGACATTTTCAATTAAAAAATGATTTGAAAAAAAATTTTTTTTTTACCATATGCTACCCGGCCTACATACCTCGTGTTCTTGAAATAAGAATAAGTAAAGTTGTTAATTGAATAGCTTAAGAAAATGTTACTAATTATTAAAAAAAAAAGTATTAATTATTTCTACGTCTTACCGCGTGGCTTTTACTCGCGTATGTAATCGTCTGACGGGCATTAAGACATCGGCCATTAATTTGTGTCGAATTCAATGATACAAATTCAAAAAACCATCCCTTTTAGCAGTCGCGAGGCTTCGCGACGTGTACAACCATTTTCCAAGACCGCTTTTGGAATTTACGTATTCACTGAGGATTTCAAAATTTCTAACGAGACATCATTAAAGTACCAGCATTCGCCCCCAAAAAATTCCTTATTTATTCATTCACGTAAAAAAAAAAAAAGCGTTCGCGTCGGCAAAATTACAAAAATTTTAATCAGTCAATCTTGCTTCCTCGACCCAGCATCCACGTCTCTCTTCATAAAAGATACTTTACCATCCATATACAATCCTATACCAGCCTGTACAAATAATACTGCGTGTACAATGGGATGCTAATTAACATTGAAACGTACAAAAGGATGTAAGAGCAAACGAATGAAAATGAATGAAAATAAAGAATTGTCTTTACATAACACATATACACGGGGGCATGAAAGAATTTTGAAAAATTAGAAAAATAAAATGATCCATAGCAGAGGAAAGGAAAACCGAAAATAAACGCAAAGCATAAATCAAAAATTAAAACGATACGAAACGCTCCAGATAAGAAAAGCGTAAAGGCCACCGTAAGCCCTCGAAGAACGTAAAAAAGAAACGATTGGCTCGCAGTGGTCCTGGGGCGGCCGAAGGCAGTAAAGACAGTGAAGATACGGAGATCGGATCCCGCGAGGGTAGTAAGTATCCGAAAGAAAACAAATTCCTGAATACATTCTGGAACAGTCATAAAATTCAAAAGGAATTTCAAAGACTGATAACAGATATCAAGCGTAACCCCAGCCCACTTCCTGTTTGCAAAACCTTCCCGTGGAAACAATCGAGCTCGCTGACCCAAATTGTTATGACAAATTAATTTCCTCTCGCCCCGTCGTAATTATCAATAATTCACCATCCCCTAAACGTTTCGCGGTATCATACTAATCGATCGAATACCATGAACGACGCACGTGTACTCGCCCCTACGATAAGTACAAATATTAAAAGAAAAAGTCCAAACTACCCTATGGGGATGAAGAAAAAAAAAAATTCCCATGAGCACTGGGCAAAGTGAATGAAACACGAGTGTGTACAAGATTGAGGGGGGGGGGGGGGGCAACCAATCTCCCCCTCCCCCTTCTAGTCGCCCTATAAATTATTACCCTACATGAATCGTGCCCATAAAGCGAACAATATCCGAGGATAGTAAATGAGCTTGGGGTTGCGATAAAACCGGAAATTACAAAAACCCCAAGAGAATTTTTATTTAGGTTTCCTTCGTGAAATTCTGTATTCATTTTCTTTATATCGATAATATTCAACCCCCCCCCCCCCCGCCCCCCGCCCCCACCGCCAACCCACCTGCCACGGTAAGTGACAACGTCAAAAATCGCCATCGCGTTAACTACATTCTTCGTAATATTATTGTTCGGACCGGGAATTAGGTATTTTAGGAATTTAACCGAAATTGTATAAGCCGAGTCTGTATCCGAAATATACACGCAGATAGGTTAGGTTTAAGCTTAATACCTATTGAGAAATTCAATTGAAATTTACATTCAATTTCACGGAATCGTACCGTAACCTCAAAGCACTGAAACGCGTATTCCGCCAAAGACACGTACCCGCAGTCCGATTCGTGTATTCCGTATAAAAATGTATCATCGTAAAACGTAATTCCGTATTCGCGTACGAAAAGCAGATATAATTTCACAGTAGAAATTCGCACGTCGAGGAAAACGAGAGTGAGTCGTCCCGTGGGACCGGATGGAAGAACGATAAGAAGAATATAAAAGAAAAAAACAAAAGACATATGCATAACGTATAACCCACAGTTATTTTTATATAATCCAGAAGTAAACAGACTCCTGCGCAGGGTCGTTTATACACTTCAAGAAGAACAAAAAAAAAGACTTCATCCCTCAGGAATATGCTTGCCGTGGATATCCGAGGGCTGGAGCAGGCATTAATTAGTGCCAGTGACGTCTCATGCGAAGAGATGAAAAATTGTCAGTTGTAGAGTGTAATTAAAAAAAAAAAAAATAACTGACAAGAAGATAACACAGCTGGGTGACTCGAAAGTGTCCGTAAGACAAAGAGTCTGACTATGCAGCGGGCATTTTCTTTTTCCCAATATGTCAATTGCGTCAATCGCGCGAAAATCTAGTAATTCTTTATCCACGTGAAATTATGCACGACTGTTTTTCTTATATTACCACTGTGCCTGCAATAAGAGATTGGATAACCCCGTATGACGTTCTAAAGACTGGCGAAGAACAGCAGCGCCACCGCGACGCGCCTAAACTACCGAAGCGACGATGCAATTACTTGTTGTAGTCAAAAGCCGGAAGTGAGGTAATGTATTATATCTATTTGACATAATCCAACCGGGGTCCAGGAGCCGTTTAGTCTGACAACACAGTACGTAACGACATTGTCGCGATAAGGCCATTCATGGCCGGGCCAAATATCGTCCTGGGGCCAAGTACGTGTTAGACGGGCGGCGGCACGTTCACGTGGATTACAACTGGAGGGCGCCACCGGTTCGGCGAAGCGCTAGACCCGAAGGATCGCTCGTTAAATAATAGCCGGTAGAGAAAGTCCGCACTCTGGTGGATGAAAACAGAACTAGAATTACCCATAGAAACCATATCGCTTGTGTAAACAGTTTTGAGGTTACGTAAGCACACTTACTATTGAATATTCACGATCTTTGCTTGCCTGCCCCTCCCCTCCCCCCCGCCCCCGCCCCCCTCCTCCCACTCATTTCCTCGCTCTCTCTCTTTCTCTATTCACGCTGCTGGCAATTTCCTCCAAGCAACAGCGATCCAGGACAAAGAGCCCAGCAATACCCTGATGGGAACTCCGACGTACAGTGAAGGCAGCAGCCATGTTGCCTGCAGGGAATGCCAACAGACGGTACAGACAAATATCATGGAAGTGAAGCTGGATCCACTTTGCCACTCTGACCTAGGGGATGAAGTACATAAGTAAAATCAGAAAGGTTGGGAAGGGAAGAAGCACATCCCCTATACTGAGAGACGTATTTCGATTCGTACAAAAGGCGAAAGGACTTCCTGGCTGCGGTAACGAACCGGGACGATCGGGAAGTCCTGGCGAGTGGAGCGGTTAAACAATGGCGTCCTTTCGAATTATACCTGAGGTACGGTCGACGTCGTCCCCAGGAGGCGGTACTGGCCGGAAGCGTATACACGCTGACTTGGGTCATTCTTGTATCTACAGGAAATAGGAATGAGGAGTGAGTCGAGGATGACAAGAGCCTGGGGACATGCATGAGGGAAGTCGGAGAAGATGAGATGGGTGTACCACGTGACTCGAGCACTTCCTATTGGTCCGTATAAGACTTGGACCGTCGACGGAACTGATGCACCCTGTACCTGCCGTTAGCTCCCTGAGATTTTTTGTCTTTCGAATTATTCACAGACTGCTAAGAATTAACGATAATATTGTTTCCAGTGAAAAATATAAAAAAAAAGAGAGAGAGAGAGAGAGAAACTACAAGACAAAAGCAGAAGTCTCGGCGAAAGCTGAGAAAAGTTGATTCCGGTTTTCCTAGGGAAGCACGATTGAAAATTCAATGAAAAATTAAATTAAACGAATGGAGTCCAAAGTGTGAGAGGAACACCCGATATATAAAAACTGTACGTGTAACAGAAGAGGTGAGGTTAGGTCAGATAGAGGTAAAGCTCAGTGCCGGGCGGGGAGGGGATAAAGAAAAAAATTAAAGTAAAGCGGAAGGTTAAGGAAAGGGAATAAACGGAATGAAAGAAAAAAGTGAGAGGAGTGTGGGGGGGGCGGGTACTAGACAAAGAAGGGTGGAAAAGAAGATTGCCAGAGGAGATGGGGTGCGGGGTTGCAGGGTGGGAGCGGGTGGATGAAATACCGACATTCCCATTTACTGCATCCTTTTTCAGGCTGTACACCAAAAGCGGTGGTTTAGTTATCAACAAGGTAGGACCGCCATGATAGAAAGGATGTAAGGGTGGAAAAGCAGCATCCCTTAATTAAATTCGCAAATGATACCTACGCAGAGCCCTTACTTGCTATCTCCCTTTGCCGTCCTTTCAGTCTCCGCCGACCCCTGCAAGTCCTTTGCGTTCGTTATTTCACTGGGGGAAAATTCAACAAGCGCCATGGCTGGGACGACGCTTCGCGTCCCGACGCCACCCTTCGCCAGCATCATCAAACGGAACAGATAAAAGATGCCTAGGTGTACCGTGGAAACGTCGAACAACGCCCCCCCCCCCCCCCCTATCCCTCTTAGCTGTCCTTTCCATCCTGAAAATCAGCTTCCCTCGTGTAACTCTAAAACGCATGTGGCGCCATCTCGCGTGGAGAAGCACAAGTCCAACCTAACCTAAAACCCAAGTCACAAAAAGTTGACTTCTCTTAATCGGTATTCCTTGTCAGTGTCCAACACCCTCTCTGTACGAATAGGCCCCGGCAAAGCTATTCTTACGTCTCCTTTTCTTCGTTCAGAACGATGTCCTAACGTTTATTTCCGTACCTAAGAGGAGAAGGAACGAAAAGAAAAAGACTATCCCTTATCTCGTATTCCACATACACACGCACACACGGACTTCACTCTCGATCAATTTCCTTTCAGCCGAATGCGTCGAAAAATTGCTCGACGAAAGCTCCGCAGATATGCATCTGTGAAAATATAAATATTCAAAAAAAAAAAAAAATAGCGGATTCAACATGTAAAATTACGTCAACGCAAAATGTTCCGTCCTGTCCCATTATCCAGCGAGATCCTTCGAGCGAAGAAGAAGTTCAGGCCAATTCCGTGCACCAATGCGGCTTAGCTTCCCTGCTCTCCCATTTATAAAGAGCGAAAACGATGGAGAGAGAGAGAAAATATGTCGAGCAGATAAAAAAAAAAACCAGACCAAATGCATAAAACTCCTATCCAATAAAATATGCGCAGATGCACTCTAAATGGGATTGGAATCTCCGGGGATTCACCTGCAGGTTGCATTCAGTGTTACGGGAGAAATTTACGTGGATTTGCGTAACCATAGCGACCCGATGGTGAATTCTGAATCAGGACCATGTACACGGTATATACATATTTATATAATGTGCTGACGTGTGGAGCAACCAAAGTCCCATAAACTACGATTTACTTATGTTACATCGTACAGCCAGACAAGCCGGCCCCGATTTGATAGGAATGCCGGTGGCTTATCAAGGTATTACGTATAGGCGCAAAGGGCTACCAACGAAGGGGTAGAAAAATAAATGTCCATAATTAATCGATTCAGCGTTCGATCGATTTCCTTCTCTAGATTAAAAAAAAAAAAAAAATCCTAAATCCAAGACCATAGTAAAATTCAACCCTTGCAGGCGCCGATCAAGGGTGCATAAAGATGAGACCGGTAACAAGTTCCAAGGACGGCACGACGACAAGGGGTTCCTGAATTGTTTATTCGATCTGTTAAAATGCGAAAGTGGAGGAGGGGGAGGTTAAGGGTGAAATACAGGATGAGTGCAGAGTAAAAATTTTCGAAATGGATATAAAAAAATTTTTGTTAAAAAAATATATATATATAAAGATAAATAAACTGTATCAAGGCAAGTACACAAGTGTCGATCTTCTTTGTCGCTTTGTATCTATACGTACGACGTGTCATCCCCTACTGTGATCATACGAACAGTACAGGTGTATAGCTATATATAGACATCAGCCGCTTTACCGATACCCGACAGGTAATAATCAATACGCTATATCCAGCGACGAAAAAGAAAAAGGTGGGTTTGCATAGGGGTTGTTACCAACTCGGCGATTGTAATCTAACCGATAGTCGCAGACTCCCTTTGACAGGAAGCAGACCCTTGAATCTCTTTTTACATTCCGCCACCCTTAACGTAGCCCGAAGCAGCCGCTGCTTTGAAGGTTGTCGAAAGCTCGAAAAAAAATGGCCAGCTAACGTACAAAAAGAAAGGCCGTTCGTTCGTCCCTCCCTTGGCTCGTGTCCACGACTGACCGGGACGGGCGGGAGGGGGGTAGCTTGTAATATTTTTATATTATTTTTTTGCAAGCTCAAAGAAACACCATTAAAAGATTCAGCACCCTTATCACCGATAACATCCGGCCGACACGAAGCATGATAAAAGATTTATTCGGCCTCGATTAAAGCAACCCTTACGGTCCAGGTTGCTTCCAAGAAAACTCACCCCCTATGTTATATTTACTTTCATCCACTACTATCCCCCCCTCCCCCCCGACCCACCACCCTTAACGAGACCCACGCAGGCCAAGCGTAACGCATTGCGTGTACGCACCCACCCTTACTACTACCCTGCACTCGAGTAACGTCCTGGACATTAGGGGGATGATGAGCGAGGGATGGATGCACGGGGGTAGCGTAAATACGTATTAGCAAAGGGGGGATGAAAAGAGACTGGAAGAGCCGTAGACACGGAACAACCCTGAACAGAGTCACGTATCTAGGGGTAGTTTTTCTCTGCGGGATAATTCGACCGTGACGCAGGGGTCGAAAAGATTGGCCAAGAGCGGATAAGAAAGGAGAAGGGAAAAGAAAACGGTGAAAGTAAACGACCGCTTGCGAAGAAAGCAGTGCTACTACCCACGTGTCAGCTGGTGTCGGGGGGGAGGGTAAGAGGGGTCGATTAAAATACAGAATTCATCCCCTAATGCTCGCGACTAAAATGCACGGTCGAACGTACGAAAAACAAAAGTCGTATTCAATTTACGAACGAGCATTAAACCCCTTAATTACCTGCGTAATGCCGAATCGGTCGCGCCGTTGAAAATACAGCCGAGGTCCGTTAAAGTAGCTGAAAAGTCGCGGGCGACGTATTCAGAATCGTGTATCGAGAAATATTTACATTTGCGTTCCTAAAGACATCAAAGTCAGTCCAGTCGACGGGATCTAATCTGTAAATATTAGTTCGGGCGTTTCTCCTATACTCGGGGTCACGTTCGAAATTCTCTGCTCATTTTACACAAGGGTTGCCGAAGATCCACCACCCTCGGTGGGTGGAAGACGGTTGTAATAGATATTGATATTGCATCGGGGCACATCAATCACTTGGTACACAGCTACCTCTATCGGTACAGCGGTTTCCATCTTTTATCGGTTTTATCCATCTACGTGTATGTGGTATGTGGTTTGTATACATATACTGTATATAATATCTACATACATGTAGCTACATGCGTACCAGCAATGTTATCCACGGTTTTTGCACCGAAAGAATGACGCGCATGCATGCATGTTTCATACGTACCACGAGGGGTTCGCGACCGCTGGCCTATGAATACGGACCCAAAATTTCGACGTTTGTCAAACGTCCAATTACTCCGCGATGGACGGCGACATAGAAACGCGGCCCGATAACAAATTAATGTCGCCGGGCGACATTAATACCTAACGTTTCCGCGTGACGCGATATTCCTATCTGCAGTTTCGTTCGGTTAATTTTTTTTTTGTCCGACTACAACATATCCACGTACGATTACGCCATAACAATTTTTTTCGCGTTTTCGGATACCGTCGCATTTTACAGCGGAGCGACAACCGCCATAAATTTTGAAATTTCTTTAAAACGCCGCGAAATTATTATTACGCATCAACACATGTTATGTATGATATTCTTAAGGGATTTCATGTGCTCGCCAATCGCATCTATGGATATTACATTTGTAAACTGTTACTACGGTTGATAACAGCTGCTACGGTATAAATATGCTTTTTGCATTAAAGAAAAGAGCGATTCATGAAAATCAGCCCGAATAATTGACAAACCTTAGTTAACTAGGTTATAGCCAACCAGTGTTCCGTCAAAAGAAAAAATGCCAAATTTTGAAAAATATTCAGAGCGTCACACGAGCTAAGGGAAGCGAGTCGAAACACGGAGGAAAAGAGCGACGGTTTCAGTTTCCATAAAAACCAGCCTTAAAATGCCGAAACAAAAATGCCCGATCGTCAAAGCGCGTGAGCTATAAGCATCGGGGGAAGTTAGATAGAGGTTTGACAGGTGAGTAGACGCGAGTGGAATAACGAAACCGACTTTTAAAAGAAAAAAGAAAAATTTGAACCACGAAGCATGAGCGAATGATATTGAAAAAATAAAGAAAAGTTGTCGCTACATGAAAACGGATATTCAACGTAAAGATCCGCATCGAGCAGGGAGAAAGTGAGTCGTTACGTCATCAAGTAGAGTCGACGACATTGCCTGTTCCTGTCATCTTAAATATAATACCGCATTTTCAATTTGCATTTCCAATAAGTTCGTTTTATGCTACACGCGGTATATCAGTTCAGCGACGGTATAAGGGGCATTGGAAACGCGCCAGCTTTCCGTGCTCGATGATTTCACATTAAAGTTTCAATGTACCCTGGGTAGCGTAGCGACGTTGCACCCTCTGAAGGTTCATCGGGTGGTTCGATAAAAGTCGAAAAAGCTTTTGATAAAGACCTAGCCAAGTACCAGATCATCTTGAACCCCCTATATTAAGATGCTTATCCTTATGGAATGCTTCCCTTAGTTCCATAATCTCATACTATTGACCTCCGGGGAGTAAAGGCCTTGACTCAGTCATGGTCCATCCGGTAGGATGTAAATTAGCAGCGGGTACCTGAAGTCCATTGGGAGTTATGCCTAGGATGGTACATCCTGGAATAGGAAGAGAGGATAGCAAGAGTTAAGGAACAAGGGAGATAAATCTATATTGATCTCAAACCTGAGAAGAAGATGGTAAAGACTGAATCAGAGGGGAAGAAAGAGAACATCCTCTTAATTTACGAATCCTACCTCAGCGTGTTGAGTAGGATTCATTTTTACTTAATTCAGGATGCAACTCAAGATGCTGTTCCTGTACCAATTTTCACCGGGGTCTGAATCATCAAGATACTTCTTATAAAGAGGGGACCAGGAATATTTTTAAGCCCCTCGGTAAGTCCTTCTTCTGGAACGAGGATGACGGTATGGATAACGCTGATGATGAGTCTGATAAAGTGATTAGCGAATTTATAAGAATCCCTCGACACTTAGTCTTTAAAAGATACGTAGCCGCTACTCTTATCAGACGTACGAGATGCGAAAGTTTTGTAAAATAACCTTTGACCTCTTAAGGGTGCAGTCCTGTATAAATCTTCTGTGAAAGATATCAAGCAGTTTATTCCGAAAGTTTGAATCTTGTTAACTGTTGAAGGAATTTAACTGTATTTCGTTTAGTTATACTTTATAAAAACAATCAGAGGGTAACTTACGTTTCTCGATGCGTCGCGACGTATCCTGGACGCGATAATCCTTCGGTATTGTGATAAACGATAAGATTCACTGTACAACACTGATCCACAGGTAACGACGCTTCACTCTTGATGAATATACAAGCACTGTGATATCGAATCGCGATTAATTACAAGCAATCCCGAGAAACGAACATCGGAATGACATTCGTTTAATGTAAATGGAAGCGAACTGCGATACCTGGACAATCGGACTCTGGTGATACTTGAGGATTCAGCGTTTGTCCTCCCTTTATAATGATACTGATAAAACCATCATTAATACTTTTTATTGACGTCTAGCTCGAAGAAGCGAACGCGTCGCGATGCTCTCTCGTATTGGATTCCACACTGATGATCCAG
Organism: Calameuta idolon; assembly: GCA_030142285.1. Classification (NCBI taxonomy): domain Eukaryota; kingdom Metazoa; phylum Arthropoda; class Insecta; order Hymenoptera; family Cephidae; genus Calameuta; species Calameuta idolon. The sequence goes on along the minus strand of JARQSV010002682.1, from coordinate 2,859 downwards.
CAAGCAAACAACATTGACTTGCTTGACAGAGAACTTTGCGTTCCCCAGGTGTCCAGGGTGTTCTCATGGTAGAGACTCTGACAAAACGAAGCGTTTTTGAGAACCAAAAAGATTGTTAAAATTTCTAAAAAATACTAGACACCTGTATTCCCGATTTTGCATGTTTCCTGCTTGACGTCGTACAACACTCCGTTAGTAATATTACACAGAGACGTCCGACGTCGCCATCTGCGTCCTGATCCGTCTTATATTTTTATTTATTGCACTTTTATTGGCTACCACAATCCATTTCGTGTCATATCCCAGTGCCATTACTCAGTCGACTACGACTCTTGTCTCAGGATACGTGTCTCTGTATCGTTGCTTGTTCTTCGTTCCTGGTGAGAAAAAATTAAGTCGCATTCACAACGTAGATATACGCGACATGTGGTACGTAGATCGTCGAGGAACGAGGTCGATGACACTTGAAAAATAAGCCCCTTTCGTTTAGCAGCACTTATCCCACGACACTCGCATTTACAACGTAATCGCTGACGACGAAATCCGACGCGCATTGAAAACCGATTATCGAACTACAGAAGTAAATAAAGAAGAAGGACAAGCACTACGGATGATCCGTATATAATAATTGATCACTGTGTACAATATTGGCACTGATGAAAACAGCCTACGTGTCTTCCTTTCGAATAACGACGCCCAGCTACAGCGACCAGCTGACTGCGGAGCCAGCTTAACACTCAAGGGGTGGAAAGATATTCATCTCTGTAAAATGCTCATTAACAGCTTGTAGAAACTCCCGAATCTGTTAACTAAACACTTGATCGAAGTAGCACAATATATCCAAATAAAATATAACACGTTACAAGGTAAAAGCTGATCTTTTTCACTGGTGAAAATCGTCAATGTGCAACGAAGAGCCAAATAACCTCGCGCACCCAAAATGGTGGCCGACACTCCCGTGTTCCGTTTTACCAGCAACTCGCGAGGTCACTACCGACAAACTGAAGATGACTCTGGACTTTTACAAAACTTTAATACGTTCCACGTAGTTCCGAGAGTCGCCAGGAATAAATGGAACGCTTATTAAATTCCCCGGAAGCACCGTTTCCCACACAACAACACTGTGCACCGATGGTTAATGGTCACGGGATGTTTAATATCCAGCCACACACCTCCCTGTAGACGTTGTAAAGGTTTCAACGAGTCCTCGGTAATTCCAATACACGTGTATGGATTTAACTGAGATTGTCCAGAGTGTCCTGATAAACGCGAAAACCGCGAACGCCGCTCGTTGACAACTCGAAAGCATTCCAACGGCAGGGTGGACCGCGACGAACGGCGCGACATCTACCGTTCAATTCCGGCAACACACTAGCGCCATGGCCGTGCCACCGCCTCCTCGCGTCAATAATATACTTTCAGCCCTTATGGATTCGCAAATGTATCTAATTACGATAAACGCGCGAGAACACCACACTCCTCGCACGCACCGATTCCAATCATCCCTCCATCGCGATCGGGCGGATAAACCCTTTAATCAGCGATTGGCACTATACGCGAACCGTGATCACGACCGGATAATCCACCAAGCTCGCCAGGCGGCTGCGCGATTTCGACTGAACGCAACCCCGCACGAGAGCCGTCGCGGCTGCCCGAAGATAAACGAAATTCGCCGAGTATTTCCGAAGGTAAAGGGAGGTGGATGTCCTTGGAGCTTTCATGGAACGAAGCTTTCGACGATCGATCCGCCATCTATCGAGAGGTGCAGGTACTTCGTATCAGTCGAGAAAACTATCCTTGATACGGTCGAAGGTTATCCGTTTTAAAGACCTGGATTACCTTGCGATCTTGTTGCTCCTTTAAAGATTCTGAAAGAGGGATTTTGCCAAAGAAAACTTTAATGGTTCAGATTAGTCGCCTTATCGTTGTTAGCGATACAGTTTAAGAAGGATTATAAACGAGATATTTTTATTGGTGCGGTGACCTTTTTTACGTAGACACGATGTATTACGGTCGATGACCTTTATACATTTTTCTCTTGCTTTATTTTTCTCCCTCGCTCTTTTACGTAGTGATACACCCCTGTGATGTTTCACGCCCCAATCCACCGTATCAGCTCATTTCCTTTTCACTGGAGACCGACGTGACAGAAGGGAATTGCAAATTCGGTTACCGACAATCAAACGTGCTTTCCTTCGTTAGACATGTTCTGGGTACGGGAGGAGGATCGACGAGGAAAACATTGAACTAATCTTAAAAAAAAAACGATGGACTTCAGCAGGATCGAATTTTCTATCTTTTTCATCCAAAGGTAACCAGGCGCCACGTTAATAGACACTAAAATTCATTGAAGCGTGCACTACTTGCATGTGTTTTTCATGGTCATTGTTAACCCCCCTCCCCCCCAAAAACTTACGTGTAAAAAACTATGGCAAGTACAGGAGTGCTGTGAATTCCTCTAACAAAAACTATTGAAATTATTATTAATGCCAAGTACAAAAGTCACTACATATCTGCCTATTATATGATCTAGCACTGGCCTATCATTTTAATTATATTTTCAAAATTTTCTATAACGTTTTCGCTACTCTTTTATATTACTACTGTCTTTTGTATTTAATTATGATTTAATGGTCATTTAATATTAATAAAACTTTAGGTGATTCCTTATTAAATACTAATTAATGGGTCTATACCAGGAATTTGAAAATACTTACTTTGAACGTAGCAATAGTATTCTAAGAGTATATGTTTTTTATTAGGCTTTATGACGTGATTTTTTGAATCACGGTCACAAGGCGACTCCGGCTACCGATACAGATAACGTTCTCGCTTTCCGGCTCCCTTCGGGTCGCCACC
>JARQSV010002681.1:0-17157 GCA_030142285.1 Calameuta idolon | reverse complement strand
GCGCCGCGTCGCAGCTTGATCATTCCGTCGCTTCTGACGTAAGCATGTTACCTAATTTAAAATGTGGCTCATAACAGCGTATTAGAGAATCATTTCCCCGAAGTCGCCACAAGTGTATGTAATCAATAAAAGTTGTAGTAACAAAAAACAGAAAAACAATTGTTTATAGAAATATCACAGTTAAAAGTTCACTGTAAGGCGTCTGTTCCCAGAGCGCTCACGAGAAGAACTATGCAAATGGGTAAAGAGTTGAGATTGAGAGACCAACGAGTAGTCAAATTTAGCGCGAGGTAGTCGTTTGATACTACAATGTTGCATAGATTGTTATTATTCGCTGGTCTCGCACTCTCGACTCTTTATTCGTTAGCACAGCCCTCACAAGAAGAAGCATTCTAACTGACAAAGAGTGGAAAGTGGGAGGCCAACGAATAGTACAATCTGGCGCGAAGTAGTGTATCGATGATTTCGCGCAAAATTTTACTATTCGTTGGCTTACAATGTTTTTTTGAGAAAGATGGCCGGCCAGCGTAAAGAAAAAAAAAAAAAAAATCTGTGGCGTAAAAAGGTAATAAACATGTGATGAAGACGATGACGGAACTGAAAGACACGTATCTCACTCGATCTCTTGATAAATACTAATTCCATACTCCAATATTTTTTGTTTTTATTTTAGTCGATTAAGAATATTTAAATCCTATAATGAATATATTAATACACTTTTCCGTTGTATAGCAATTCATAAGATAATTGATTGTTTTTTATCTACAGTCAAATTCTGAGCACTGTTACAACACTTCTTCATCAGGGTTGGCCTTATAGCTAGAGAACCCCATTCACACTTTTTTTAAACCAATGCGCAGTACATATTTGTTTCCCATTTAAATTAATTTTAAATACACTTCGATTCGTATATCAACTTACATAAAGGTACACTTCAACTCTAGGCTTAATTGTAGTTATTTAAAAAGGGAGTTAAAAAATGACATTGTATGTTAACGGATTTTCTATAAGTATCAAACATATTTGTTTTTGCTGTTTATGATCATGATTGTTATATTACGACGTTATTCCCCACAAAAATCAAAATCCCAAAACCCAAGAAACGAAATTAGATAAGAGTACGAAGTTAGATTAGAGTTCGTGAAGTAGGGAACCGTACACAAAATGCCGGATGATTATCTCTCTAATAATTTCGATATTTCCAAAACCCGATACACGATATGATAATTCTGTTGGGCGGCAGGTGATCACTGGAGAGAGCACCGCGAGTGCCGGACACTCGAGATTTTATTGGTTCTTCGTAGGAAGTTGGGAGACTCGGAATAACGAAAAGGAAAATGAAACAGATAAGGCGATTCCGCGAAGAGAAAGAATAGGAAAGATAGGAACGGTGACTCCGCTAAGAAAGAAAGAGAACGGCGACTCCGCCAAGAACATAAAGGGACAGATTTACAAAGGGCGACTCCGCCAAATAAGTGAGATGAACGAAACACGAAAACGGTGACACCGCCAAGAGAAGAGAGAAAAGTGATAGGGAAGCTAGAACGGAAAAGAGAGGGAGAGAGGCAGAAGGAGCGGGATCTACCAAGGTGCGAAAAATCTAAACGATATAACAAAATTCCTTAGACTAAAATTATATTAGTCTCTTGAGGGATTCTATATAAACTAAAATTCTTAAATTAAACGCGGAACTCGCGAGAGGGACTACGGCTCTGTTGGCTGTACGATACGGCAGCGGGACGAAGTCGCACGGACGCAAACGAGACGTTAAACGAAATTTTAATAAATATGATAATACGAAAGAAACGCGAGAACAAATAATTAGGGTCGTATCGATACTAAGGCAACGAACAGACTCGCTGGTGAAATTTTCCGACAATTGGAAAGAGTCGAAAACGGGATATACGAAGATTATGATTAATACACAGCTAGCATATCCGCGCAAATGAATTAACACAAACAGTACAATCAGTATAAAATCGTCAAGAGAAGTGGCACGCCGTCATATGATTATCAAAAAAAAAAATTATTTAAATTATCGAAATGGAATTAATACTAGATATGCACTGATAGTGCGTCCGTTATTCTTAAGCCGGGCGATTACTCTGACTAAGAATTTAATAAAAAAAACGATATTAATTAGTTAAGAAGAGGATGCCATTCCTAATCACTTAAGCGGAGAATATGCCAAGTCAAAATTCGATATAATGAAATGACATATATCCCCGGAAAAGATACAAAAGAGGTAATATATGCAATTAACGTGTCGAGATTTTCTCGACGGGGAGGCGGCCAAGCCAAAGACACTGGGGCCCTATACGCTTCCGCGTAGTCAAGAAGGTAGTCGATAACTTAAAGATTATATGACAATTCCAAAGCGCTAATTTACAAAAAAGGTAATATTCATTAACGAACATTCAATAAGAAAGGTACTCTACGTAAAAGAAAAGCTACGTAATATAAACGGTATCCGGGACTATCGTCCTTTTACTTAGAGGGACTGGAATGACATTCAGTCCCGGTAAGCGAGAAAATGGCCTAGACGGATATTTAGATAAATTCACAAAATATCTCAGAAAGTCAGTATCGAAAGGTGCTCACCAAATATATCGGTAACGAGATCGGGAAAAGGTAAGTCCGGGGACTTCCTTCCTTCTATTTGGCTTCGGATAAATCGGCAATCGGCTTCTAGTTAACTACTACTTATACTTTTGATTATGACCACAAGCTAAGATGCTCCAAACGTAAGTGAACGAGCCGGAATTCTTCGTTAGAGGAAGAACATTAAGAACCTTACGAATTTTCGAAATCACGTCACAATGGTGTAACGTATTTCCAGTCCTACGTCGCTCCGATGACCCCAACACTGTGCTCCGCAGATCTCTTGAACGTCAGGTGCATTCTTGCACCAGCCCAACTCATCAGCCATTTAAATTTATAGTTCGCAGCACGTTAAAACCGGGAGTCCTTTCGACTGGTTCTTCCCACTAGCTCGTAATCAATCACGGTAGAGGGGAACGTGAGGGCGGCAAGTGTTTACAAGAACCAGCCAGTATCTTCGAAATGAATAACATGGTGGGATCTACTTCCAATAATTACGATTTATTCGCTCTAAATAAACGAGTACAGTCGGGAGGTCTATTATGAGCACGACTCTACACAATTCTAGCAAATAACACGGTCGCGAAGGTCGTCTCTGCCTACGGAGCTAGTCTCGCATCTTCTGTCGCGAAGGCATGTGGCGGAGCCCGATCCAACGGCGGATGCGCCACATCGCCTACGGAGATGCTGCATTGCCCCGGTATGCAGCACTGCATTGCCTTATAAAATAGAGACCCTATTAGAAATCGCTGACGATTGAGTGATGTGAGCCATCCCAGATAACGCATATAATGCGATGTGTGGACGTGTCGCGGGAGTCGCAGAATAAAACGAATAAATAAATATCAATTATTTAGGGATACAGCAAGCTTCTTTTCTAGAGCTACTGTCAAGTTAGTTAAGGCAATGCTGTATGCTGTTATACGAAGGCGATATAATCTTCCCACGGACTTCGTACAGGTTTGCGAGACATGTTTAGTCCAAGATAGAGTACTATCGAGGTGAACACCGAGGTATTTGAAGGTGGATACATATTCTATTGGTTCATTGTAAAGTAGCAGATTGAGGTTCGGCGGCAGTTGCAGTGCATTGATGTATCTTGGGCTAACGACAATCATTACCTTGCACTTACCGACGTTAAGCCGCAAGAGGTTGGTCCGACACCAAGACTCAATATTGCCAAGTTCCTCATTCAGCTGTCCTATCACACTGGGAAGTAACTCCGAAAGGCATTTTAGGTACATGGTGATGTCATTTACGTATAACAGGTATGAGCAGTGAAGCAGATATCGAGGCAGGTCATTTATGTATAGAGAGGAAAGCAGAGGACCCAGAACGCTGCCCTGCGGTACGCCAGACTCTACAGTGAGCTATTCTACTCTGTCACAGATTCGAGAATGCTGTGACAGTTCCAGGTATATTGCAATATCCCGCTTTCATACCTACTAAAGATGGAAAACTGCAGATAAAGAAGTTTTCATCTTGTAAAAAATATGACATATTCTCAAAATGCGAAAAGAAGAAATCACGAAAGAGACCTGCAAACGCTCTAATGTAAAGTAAACGGCGTGAGCGCATCAGCAGATAATCGCGCGCCTCTGCCTTATGGCAGTTTCAGCCACTCGATGTTCGATTACTCGAAGGCAAATCAAATTGCCACTCTGAAAATCGGGAGTCTCATAGGAAAAGCTCTCACTTTTTTTTCTAGACTATTTAAAAAAATATCAAAACTGGCGGAATTTGAGAAAACATATAATTAATTTTTGATCTTAAGAAAAGGGGGTCAAATTTTTTTTTCCAAAAAATCGTTACAACCAGCTCAAAGATCGTGAAAAAATCTACCGAAAACGTTCTGAGTAAAATGTTGTTTCATGCAAGAGGAAAAAAGTTGCAAATGTTTAACGATAAGGTTTTGTATCAAAATTCTACAATTGCACCCCTTCTACTTCAGCGAATATTTTTCAAAATGAATTTTTTTTGTCTATTAAGTACCATCAAATAGGACTACAATTAGCCTACGTTTGAGCCGGATTGGACGACATTGTTTTTTGAGGTGGGTACACTTCAGAAATTATGCCCCGTATGTACTCTATGCCCTTTAGTCTGTTTCGGCTCTTTAACCACCATGCATTTAGTTTTTTTTTCAAATTCATCTTAAAGTATCATACCATCTGCAAATAAAACAATAGTAAAGTCATCTTTAAAAATTTTAACAATGTCATTTATATAATTAGAAATAAAATAGGTCCTAGGGCTGATCCTCCATATTTGGTGGGCAATTCCTTTGATATTTCTTTTCCGATCAGAACTATCTGCGAGCGGTGTTCTAAATACAATTTAAACAGTTTGAGAACATTTCCTCCAATCGCATACCCTGCCAATTTTCTTTATTGGTAGGTCTCTGTCTATTGTTTCAAATGCTCGTTTTAAGTCTATCAATATTGCCCCAACTACTTCTCCACCGCTGATTGTTTTTGTCCATGTCCTTAGTGTTACTTGTATTGTACTTTCACATGATCTTCCCTTTCCGAATCCGTATTGATTGTCATTTAATATATTATTTTTGTCAAAATATTCCATTAATTCATCCTTGAAGATAATTTCCAGCATTTTTTCGTGTTGAGATAGCATATTAATTGGACAAAATTCATCTGCTCGTCTAGGTTTATTGACTTTTGGGATCGTTTTGATTTCAGATCTCTTCCACATTTCTGGGACGTGACCATACTGAAGCGAGTCATTTATAATATTTGTTATTTCTTTTCTCATAGCTTCATATATGTATTTCAATATGCTGTTTAACAACCCTTCTATTGTACCGCTCTTTTTCGGTAAACCATCTATTGACTTTTTTGAATTTATTAAATGTTGCTTCAGTGACACTTGTACCCCACTCTATTGCCGTTTACTATATTTTCTATACTTGTCACTATATCATTTATAGTATCAATGTAATATTTATTAAAAGAGTTTGTTATTTCCTTCTCATCATACAGAATCCTTTCATTAAAATCGATTCCATTCTTGAATTTTATTGTACGTTGATTTCGTTTAATAATTGGTTCATTTGTGAACCACTTTTCCTACTTGATTTGTTACGATCTGTGAATTTCTTGAAGGGAGCTCTTCTTCATTCAATATTTGTATAATCTGGTCCATTATTTTTTTTACATTCATATTGTATACCACCTTATCTACATTAGCATTAACTATTTTCTCGTTTCTTAATTTATTTACAAATCTGTGTCTATGGAAATTTTTAAAATCCCTTTTTACTTTTTGTGTGTCGGATATTTCAAGCGCATTTATACCTAGTCTAATTTCTATTATATCGTGGTCAGTTATTTTTGGTATCTCATGTATCACTGTATCACTTTTAAATTACTGAAGACAAGATCAATGATTGTTTCCGTACCCTGTTCTACTCTTGTTGCACTTCGAATATATAGATTCATCCCATTCTATAAGAACATATTTATTAATTTTTTGGCATAACACGATTCACTACACACGTCTACATTGAAATCCCCTACCCATATACAGTTTGACATATAATTCATCCATAATTTCTGCTATGAATTGTAGAAAAATAGCGTCACTCGAACTCGGTGAGTGGTAAACTGTTACTACGATACCTTTACACTCACATGTGTTTACTTCTATAGCTTCGCACCAGCAGTTATTTTCTATTTTTCTGACAAATTTTACTTTGTATTTTATTGAATTGTCCATATGCATTATTACATCTACCGTCCTCCTATTCTCCTCATCACAACGGGTTAATGTATATCCTGATAATTCTATTTCTGAGTCTTGGATGTCCTCTGTAGTTCTCGTTTCTGTTATTGCAAGGATTGTCGGTTTGATTTTTCTTATAATCAGTTGTTCAATCTCATCTTTATGTTTCACTAAGCTTCGCGGATTCAGGCACAATATAGACCCTTTACATATTTCATGATATTCTTTATTCCCAGTTTCCTCTTTTTCTTCTCCAAAATATATTAGATGGACAGTCTTTACCGTTACTACTATGATCCATCTTTAAGGTCTGTCAGATTGTAACGTGCTTTATAAGCCACACAGGTGGCGCATTCCCTGTCTTTCGACTTAGATTCTTTCGTATTGCAATTTCCTACGCATTTACCACATTGTTTTTTTTTCAATTTCTAGTCGTGTGATAATGTCCCCAACAGTTGTAGCACTGGGTAACGGATACGTAATTAAATATTCTACATATATTCCATCCTATTTTTACATAATTTTTCTTTAATATAAGACTGTACGTTTCTAAGTCAAGTTCCATGATAACTGTCATATTTTGGTATTGTTCGTACGTCCACTTTTTTTATCACCTTCACATACGAATTTTCTGCATCCCGATTTAACTCATTTTTAATGCACACTTTATCGATTAGCTCACTTTCACACAGCTCATTTTCTTCTATATTGATTCCCGTCATTTTAACCTTACATTTTTGTCCTGCTGGTGAATTGATTTTGTAGCTAATTTCTAACCTGTCTGTCATAAACATTTTTAATTTATCTCTGTCCTTTTTTTTTTGATGGCATTTTACAATTACTTTTTCATTTTGTCCCATACTCACTCTATTTACGCTTATTCCTTCTTTTCCAATATCCACCTTCCTCTTTACAACTCGCATTGTTGTCTCGCTATTCTGCTCTCTTGTCGGTTCGATTATTATCCCCGCATCTTTGTCGATATCCCTTTTCTTTAGAACCGTCGCATATGAATTTTTATGTTCCGTATTGCTCTCGTCCATTTCAGCTGACCCAATATTTTGCTTATTTCCTATAACCACCATAATTTCTTTCAGTTCTTGAACGATTTTCCGGAGGTCCATCAGTTGTTCCTTAAAATTTTTACTTATCTCATCTTTAAACTTTTTTTATCTGTTTAATCACATCTTCCACATGTTTTTTAATTTCGTGCTTTTTTCCGTGATCCTCGATCCATTCAATTATTCACCTGCTGATTTTCGCCATAAGGCCGTGATCAGGCATGTAACGGCATTTCAGATCAGGCCGTGATCAGGCGATTCATGCGAGCCGGAGAAGGCGGCTAGTATACGCCGTGATCATCTCAACCCAACTTAACCTGATGCGATTCGGCAACATTGAATATGTGGCAGGTGACAAAAACGCAGGTGTCTAAAACTTGTACGATGTAATAGATTGACCGAAAAATGATCATTTTAGACCTTAGCGACGAAGTTGTTAAAAAAAATATATGCTATTTCATTTCTTCATTTTCAATAATTTTATAGCTTTAGTGCAGTGTTAAAGATATGCATATGAAATATATATCGCCTTATGATTACCTGATCCGGTACTGATAGCAATTATTTCCAGCTAGCCAGCTTAGTTTGATCAGGCTAACCTTACTCTTACCTTAGCTAACGATCTCACGCTAGCCAGATTATATATGCCATATGAAATATTATCCGGCTCTGATATGAGCAGGATCCGGCTACCCTGATCAGGCATACCTTAAAATCACCCGAACGGGCCCTGAAATAACATCAGGCAGCCTGAAGAAATTTTTGCTCAGGGATCCTCAAGATCCTAAATTATTTGTAGAGCAGGTGCTTGCACTTCTATATGATAAATAATATTTGCAGCAGTCCGGATGAAAAGATCAAGAGCATACACGATAGGATACAAGTTTGCCTGCTATGCGCGATTTACATTTAAAGCAATATTCATGCGACATGCAAACCTGTTTTACCGACAGAACAGTTGATCGATATGTTACTTACAAGGAAACCTTGGTAGGTGTTCGCTTCTGATTTTCTTCGTTTTCACGTATGTTGTAGCACTCGAAAAACTAAGCGGCACGTAATTTTTCTTATCGACCCAAATTGAGTTTTTGGGGGGTGAAAATCGCCCCCGAAAATTGGGATACGGAACACTCATTTAATTATTTCACATATAAAAGTGGTAACGTTCTCAATGAAACCAATTGAAAAAATTTCCTCACAATGAGAGATCAAAAATGTGATTTTCTCAAATTTGTCAAAAAAATTTTATGGGGGTGAACCACTGTAAAATTATTTTGGATTTGTTAACAATTCCGTGATACCACGATCGTGTTGAGGGTATGCGCGATAGAGAACCCCGATACGAGCGCCCCATGCGAAGCGTGAGGCAGAGTGTGTACGTGCGAATGTGAAGTACATTAAGGAGAACGAAAGAGAGCGTGAGCGAGTGTGGATAGGGACGTTAAAGAGAACGTGAGCGAACGTCAATGAGTGCGTGTGTGATCGCGGTAAAGTACGTGGAGTGAACGCGAGTGAACGTGAGTGAGTTTGTGCGCGGTGCAAGAATATAGATAGAGAATGACGCGCAAGAGGGAACGAGTGCGTGTGAACGAACAAGCGAATCGAACGACTAAAATGATGACTGAACGACTAAATTACATACTCGTAAGCGAGCGAACGCGCGTGCGTGTGGACGAGCAAGACGATTGTTGAGCGTACGAGATAACGTGAACGCGCGGAAGATTATATTGATAAAATAAACATATAGAGTGTTATCCAGGTATCACGTCATAAGATCCGTGGGCATTATATCCACGACATTAAATTCGCGCGACAGTATATCCGCGACAGTATATCCGTAGTTCATTCTATACTTTGTTTTTGAATGTTTTGGGCAGGCAAGGTTTCTCGACCCTACGCGTCGACTTTAACGCGATGACCCTATCCTATCCGTCCTTGCATATTCGCCCTATCCTATTCACCCTACCTAAAGTACTCTTCCCCATCGACTCTACCGCCACGACCCTATCCCCTATGTGCCCTTCCCTACCCCTTCTTCCCTATCCAGCCTTTCCTATTCACCCTTCCTTATTGCGCACACTTTGGTTTTTTTTTGGAGTCGAAATGTCCGAGAGACCGTGTTTTCACTACATTTCAGAGGCGATTTTCAGAGAGATTCCTTTGAGAGACCATTTTTACGAGACACATTTTTCTGGTTTTGGGGTACTGCACGACACGGAATTTTTTTTTTCAATGTAAAAGACATCCAGTGTCTGTGATGGGCTTGGAAGTTTCGTAAAGATAGATTAAGTAAGAACTGCAAGGTTTATTTTTTTTTATATAATGTCGCGGATATATTCGTGGCCCGTGGATAATATGACGTAGAACCGTTGTCCAATAGACCTAGAGTACGTTCGTTGAGCCCTACCTGACCTAAGAATCTTTACGGCATACGAGCCTCAACCTTACGAGGCCAGATAAACGCACACACGTTTAACAGATTACACAAAACTACCATAAGTGCAGTTTACTGTTGGTATGTTTCCGCAGAATAAAGAAACTTATATTACATAAATTAATATCATGAGATGTACGCGTTACATCAGAAAAATGTGAATTACCAAGGAATTATTATAACAAATAAATTTATAAGACCAGCAAGTATTATCAGACTTTATTATTCATTATATGCGGTATAGTAATGATGCTCTTCGAAGAAATGTTTAAAGCACAAGGATTTTCGCATCACGAACATTTAATAACGGCTACATTTACACTCCTTACACTTGACACAATGTGTTGGAAAATACCTGGAAAGAATATTATTCCCATGATTATACCAAAAGGCACGACAGGAAAAGTTCAACCCCTTGATGTCTACGGATTTCGTATTTGGAAGAATTGTGTGCGATATGTTTCTGATTCTGTTATACTTTTAGTTTATGACCTAAATCTGTACATGCGAAATAATAGACTAAAGGTACAATTTTTAGTACATAGTCAATTATCATCACCAAGGTGTCACAACCTTTTCAAATACTCGTGGTTTAAAAACGGTTACGTCATAGAAAAACCACGAGAATTTGAGAATCCAGTAGATTTTTCCTTCAAGACATTTTCCAACACATTGTGTGAAGTTCAAGGATGAGAAAATTTAGACGTTATTAGATGTTCGTGTCGCAAAAAAGGGGTAGACGAAATCTCTACTAAATACCGGGTTCAGACGCTAGCTCATCTGAAAAGACGTCGTGGCGAACAAGAGGCTAATCGAGGATAGAAATAGGTATGCGATAGAGAAATAATAGGCAAAAGAAAGATAACAGAAGCAGGTAGGTAAGTTTAACGCACCGAAGCTACATTAAAGAAAGCAAACGTTACAGCACTTTCGAAGCAGAAAAGATAAAGCTAATTTTGAAGAAAATTTCGATAGCATCTGTAAATTGCTCGTCCGGTAACTCAGAACCTCCCCTTGGCCGTCCGCTTCGTGCTCGTGTTAAAGAATGTAGAATCGTGGATGAAATTATGAACTTCACTCACGGCTCTAATCTGAACTTTAATGTTACCTTCAATTGTAATATTTTATTCTCATAGTAATGAGTTCAACTAACTTCACAACTGTGATGTTGTTCCCTTAATTTCTTAATCCACATCGTCACGAATGTGGCTTCTGACTCTTTTTATAATCGTAGAACTACGTGTGATTGGTCAATATGAATCCCCTTCCTCAAAATTAATTTTTCTAATCAATATATCAAGTCGGACTCTTTAAATTGAATCTCCTTGAACGTTATCCGAGAAGATTCAACCTATAACATAAATTGTGTATAAAATATCAAATTAAACGAATGAGACGTTGTACGCGAACTTCTTTCTATAATTTATATTATAACTTGTAACGTACTCTCTTAACGCGATACCATTAGCGAAAAATTCGAGAACTATGTTCGAGCAAGCCGTATGACCTGGAAGCTGGGGTGGAACAGGCCCGGGAAACGCAACTGGATACATGAACGGAAGCGGACGATTACAGAAATGCACTGCCGCTCAGGCTGCTAGGTTGAGATAGAGAGGGTCGAAGTACGCGTCAGGTAAATAATGCCGGAAACAAAGAGCAATTAATCGAGAACATAGCAGAACGAGTCAGACCTATATAATCGAAATCCCTTCACCAATTAATAAATTGGGAGTCCTCACTGGAGCTAATGCAACTAATCCGTGAAGGCCGAGAACTGATCCAGAGGACACTCAGGCGGGCACTGCACTAAGGCATAGCACTACGCCTCCGGAACACACTCAAAAAATCCATAGAATTTCCTGGATGTCGCGAGAGCAACGCGAGAACTATACAGGCGAGAGCCTTCTATACCATATCGAAGCGCAGCTAGAAAAACTGTCAACAGATAGTACGGGAGCGCGAGCCAGCTCGTGACACCTCGGTCGGTGCCCCGAGACAGACTGCTCTGGCAATAGCCAAATTGGAGAACTAATCATTCTGATTGGTCGAGATCCTTATAGCCGATAACTCTTCCTTTCTCTCGAGTCGTTCCTTTAAACCAAATCGAGAACTTTTCCATGCGCGGGTAGCCAACGCGCTGGGCCGATACCGCAAGCAACGTAGAGTCGCTGCCGCAGTCGAGGTATGGCCAATATTAATATTTTGGTGGCCCCTAGTCGTTGGAGGCTCAACAGCATCTTTCAGGAATCCCCACAGGAAAAAATCGGGCGAGATGAGATCCGGTGATCGTGGTGACCACTCGATCGGGGTATTATGATGAACATAATTACTAATGTGTTCAAAGTAATTCCAAGAGAAATCCTTTTGAAAACGGCGCAGAGCTTCGAAAAGCGTGTTAGAGTATGTCTTGTTCTTAATGGTGGTATTTTTGAACATCTTTAACCACCCTCCCTCTGCCCAATACAATCTCAAAATAATGACAGAGAGGGTTTGGAGTCAGAAAATACTACGGAAGTGACGAGCCGCGGAGACCTTATCTTTGTGATGTCACTTAACTCCCCTCCCCTCACACACAAACACACACGCACATGCACACGCACAAGCACACACACAAACACACACACAAACGCGCGCGCACGCATGGGGCGCAGAAGACTTTACCCACGGTCTTACATGCAGGTCTTGCGACTCCGATGGTGGGGGGTGACTCACTTTCTGAAGTCGCGCCGTAAACGGCGCTGTGATCGAGTGCTGCTCGTGCGACAGAGATAGAAATAAATATTTCTCTCCTTCTCTCTAATAGCGCGAGTCTACTGTATAACCCTGTAATTATCCGAATAACAGAATCGATGGCATAAAGAAGAAGAAGCGATACACATGCATACAATGAAACCTGACAAATAAGAAAGGTGCATGTTAATTATTACCTCTAAGCGAATCAAAGTTTTTTATAGTATACAGGCGGGTACGCTAAGTATATACCAGTTTTGTAACACATGCACTATGAGTTTAATTTGGCAAATGGAGTTATTCCGTGCTTGGTTTTTTGTAAGCGTACTTTTGTAGCGAATCCTAGACACTTTTTAAATAATTTGGAAAGTGAGACTTTCACGAATAAAGAATACATTACATGTAATTTAATCGTAAATACACTTATTAAGAATGATTATCCTGAACATATAATCAAAAGAACTGTAAACCAGCGTATTCTACATATACGTCAGCTTAATAATGTACAAAACAACCCTGCACAGCCTTCTGATAGTACACTGGATGTAAAGAGAACTATAGTACTTCCATTTGTAAACGGTTTAACGCAGCAACTCAATAGAATTTTCAAAAATCATGAAATTAGAGTAATTTACAAAAATGTTAACAATTTAAATAGAATCACTGGCTCCACAAAAGACAGTATTCCTCTCTTGGATAGATCAGATATCATATATAACATCCCTTGTCTACACTGTGATTCGTATTACATAGGGCAAACCAGTAGATACCTACGCGTTCGATTATCTGAACATAAGAGAAACATTAATAATCCTACTGGTCAGCATACTGCTCTATCCATTGTTATGCCGTAATGAGTTCTTTAGGATCACAAATAAATTATTGCACCAATTCGGAATAATATAAAGAACGATTATAGTTTATTAGAGTTGGTACGATGTAAATATAAAGAAACACTGATTATCAGACACTCTGGAACACACTCCAGGACTTAACTGGTAAGATGCAAATACAAAGAATTAATGATTATTGTTAACAACTACGAAATGCGCTCCAGGACTTAACTGGTAGCTTGGAGTTTTGCGAGTGACCGCTGTCGCTCGCAAGACGCCTCCCATGGGTTTTATCTTGACAACTTAGGCATAGGGTCGGCATTCGCCTAATGCTGACTTTGCGTCTGGAGATTGGCAGTACTGTGAATTCTATCGTGGGGCATAACACCATACACAGATTAAATACCGGACACAATTTTGATTATGAAACACGATGATAATAGGAAATGAATCTGACTATCATAAGAGAAGAATACTTGAAATGATACATATAACTAGAACCAATAATACAGTTAACTTCCGTACAGACGTAGAACACCTAAGCCACATTTACTTTAGCATAATTCGAAAATAATAGTAATATCTTAAATATCTATCTTAAATATCTAGTACGAATAATTGTCATACACTAATTTTCTACATATATTCACACTTACACAGTTACATCTATCCATAACTGCTTTTAAACTCTTAGATTAACAACAATTTTAAATATGACCTCAGGATAAGCTTCAATAACTTGCAATGACAGTCTGACTATAATTATCTTCAAGGATGGTTCTCTTCCTCAGGCCAGTCCTTTTTCAACTCTTGTTTCTGAAAATTAAACATAATTTATTTGTTCATTTATTTACTCACAATAGTAAGGCCTTTTAAAATTTCTCTTTAATATCTAGTTAGAACAATTAATTAAATACACTCACCGGATTATTAATTTTATACAGTTGATCTTCCTTAAACTATAATCTATTTATAGATTCTCGGGAATGGTTCTCCTTGCTCCATCGGAAAATTAAAAATAAAATCATTAATTTAATAATTGCAACAGAAGCTACATCTTGAGTAATATATTAAGTCATGCATTATATTAAGGTAATAACTATATTCATTTAAATTAATAATATACATTTATAATTTATTTTTATACAATAACGATATATTAATTTTTAATTTTTACCTTTGTATATTTTTGTAGTAAAATTTACAATACATAATTACCTGAAGATGACTCCCAAAGGAGTCGAAACGTCGTAAATTTAGTCTTCAAATTTCTTCACCTAATTAAAGAAATCACAGCCGACATTACACATCACACATTACATGTATAATTTGCTTCACGAAATCTTCTATCGATACACTGAGAAAAAAGTGTATCTGGATGGACTAAATCAGTGTTTGCTAATGTTTAACCGAATTTGTATTTAATATAACAAAAGATATTGGTTGACTCAAATATATTTTCGTCAGCCGATGCGAATAATTGTTGACCAAACAAGTTTAGTTACAAAAATCAATAATTCTGTCGAACGTCGGCAAACGCAAATTAGTCAATGCAACTATATATTTTTTTCAGTGTAGAATAAACGTTTTTTGATGTTTTATACGGCAGAAACTGGAAATAAATAACTTCAAAATTGGTTTATGAAAGTTTATTGATTCGTCAATTTTGATAGTTTTTTCTTAACGACAATTTTTTAGTCATTTTTGCATTTTCTTGATGAACATACTGCCTCATTTTCAACCGAATGTAGTATACTAATGCATACGACAAGATATCGGATGCGTGCTCTTTGCAAGGAAACGTAAAGTCGTATGTCGTAAGTACTTCATCCACTGTCGAATCAAACACATCAACGTGGAAGGCATGTTTTGCAAAGCACGCTTCGATATGACGAATGAAGTAGAAGAATCGTAGATTAACGTGAATTAACCCGCCACGGGATTTGATGTCGACCAGTTTCGTCAGGGAAGTTTGAAGAGAGGAATCTATTTTCATAGCTTGCAGACAAGTGTTGCATGATTTGTAACGCTTCAAAACTTGCTTGCACAGATATTCTGAAAGTTTAATGTTGTCGTTTTAGTATATGAATTGAACGTTAAGAATTACTACTGAAGAGAGTAACAAGACATAGGCCATCATCACATGTATGCTACTATTATACTGTTTAAGGTATTTGAAAAATTTATACACTTTTATATCAAGTTTTAGTACAGAAATCACGCATATTAAATTCAATATACAAGTATGATATACAATTTGAGTGCTTCTATTCTAAACATACCTTTTCGGCACGTTTAATATACAAGCAAATTAATTCTATATCGCATTTTATATGCCCGATTTCTACTGAAAAAGATTCTATACAATATATTTATTTTCATTAAGTCATTTTCTAATGTACATTAACCCTCTCAAGAAGGTTTGAAGTTAGAAAAGCTGTACCAGAGATGTTTCGGTGGACTGTTTAAATCATATATGGAATAGTAGTGATGTATAAGTATACTGGAAAGGGTTAATTGCGCATGTAATTAATGCATAGGATAAGAAGCTGACACGGCTAAAACAACACAGTAGGCGATTTTAGTAAATTTAAAGGTACCCATCAGATTAGTCACTTGTCAGAATTGCAGTAACAACGTCATTCGTACTTTCGCGCGGTTTTTCTTCCGTCTTTCGTAACTTTTTTTTTCGCACAGCCGCTAACTTTTCTTTCCCTACTGGATTTAAAGAGCTAAAAACGCGTTGTTTCATTTCGATTTTCTTGAATCTTGCTTCCTTCTGTAATTGTACTTTCCGCAGCTTCAAGCAATTGTCGCATCTCTTCGTTTTCGAGATTAGAGGGCAGTCGTAGTGATGACATTGATGAAGATAGTCTTGAAACACCTTGTCAATTTGCAGGTGATGAACATTGACGAGGCCAATGCCGCTGCATACGTTCATTCTTTCGAATGTACCCAAAATATTTGGCAGTGTTTCAATATCATCCAGAATTTGAGGGAGCTTTGCCTCCTTCGTGTTAACGGGACGACCGTAAGCGCGGTAGCGTAAAATTTTATCACGGTAGAGAGTTATACACTTCTGTATTATTATCGTATCTTGTACGGTTCTTGTTACCGGTCTAGCATACGAGAATAGGAGATTCTCGCCGGACACGTTCGATAATTTTGAAACACTTCACGATTTTGGTACCGCAGCAGAAGAGGTTTCCTCGACCTTGGTATCATCGACTTTTCGAATAGTACCTACGATCAGTTACAAGTCAAATATCTAGTAAAATTCAAATCGAAAAAATTATCCGTATTTTCCCTTTATGAGAAAATAATAAATAAATTTATACGCATAAATGACTTACGTTCGGTGATTATCACGGTTGGAAAATCTAAACTACTGTTACATTCCACCTCTGGCACTGGCACTGCTATTTGAGCTGAAGCCGATGCTTGAAGAGACTTGTCGTCATCCAAAGAACTGACAGTGTTAGTGTGTAAGAGTTGAGCCATGGAATCTAAGCAATGCCTTTTTTCAGGTTCTCGATCAAACGCTAAGGATTGTTAAAATTCGTAATATAAATCACATCGCAACTTCAATATTATCAACAATTAACGTGCATCGCAAAAATCTATTACTTGTGTCTGTTCAAAATAATGCGTTAATAACTAAGCCAGACTCTGGTTGAATAGCAGTATGAATAAGAATGAAACTTAATCTGAATGAGGTAAAGCGAATATGAAACGCAATTCGATGAGAAATGAGCAGAAG
>JARQSV010002680.1:0-17325 GCA_030142285.1 Calameuta idolon | reverse complement strand
GGGTGATCGGACGGCACCGATCGACCCATCACGACCATGCCCCGATACCAACTGCCCTTCTCAATTCCCCGTGTGGCCAACTGGCCATAAACACAACAAAAAACGGGAACATCAACATTTTAACGGAACATCAACAAAATTAACTAATTATTAAACTTAATCTATTCGTGGACTAGCTGGCTCGCTTTCGTCCGCAACAGTACCGAAGACGAGGAAGTCTCGAGTTCCGCAAGGCTCCTTGTGCTGAAGGATCAGCATACCCCTGAGTGGAGGCACCGTAACTGGCTTGCCGCAGGAGGCAGAAAGGACCAGACCTACCGAAGACATCAGAATCCCAGCCAATATTGTCGAGGAGAGGACCGGAATCTTATCGCCGACAGAGGCCACTGTATACCCCGAGCTACGGCAACGAGATTGTGATAATGTTCCGCGTGGCTAGCGAGCTTAGGACCAGGATGTCAAAGTGTTGCGTTTAGTCCGCGATTGAAACTTTTAGTTTACGCCGTCCTTCCGAGTATCGTGTATCGTTGCTCAGTAGAAGGGTCCGGCCCCTATCGAATATTATCGCAGTCCGTCTCGTAGGGGTAAGGCGATTGAGCCACAGATATCACTCTAGTGTATTTCCTGTTTCTTATTAGAGGAATAGTCCCAACGGCATGACTTTTGTAGAGGCGTATTAATACAAGTATTGTAAATTCTCCCAAGGATCTTATTGGCTATTTGAGGGCACAACTTTGATTGTTAGTGGGGACGTGAATGCTAGCCCTAAGGTGAACGTTGCATCTAGAACATTCTATTCTGAGTTACCACCGTGGTCGGGTGCGAATTTTGTATCTACCGTTGTTTCACTAATACCGGTAAGAATCTTGTAACGAGTCACGAAATCTTTTCCGTCCAGCTATCTCTCTTATCGTTGTTCAAGTTTCGCGTTTCTCCCAAGCCCTCCACCTATGGACAATTTCTGTATCGCTAACGTGGAAAAGATTCCGTGTATCGCGTATGTTTCTTTTGTGAACTAATATTTCTTGATTTTGTAATCTTTTCTTAGTTCAAAAGTCTCGTAACCCTGGAGACCTAACAGAAGGAATCCGCGAGTTCTCGCTTCTCGTGGACGCATGTATTGTGACGTGTTTGTTTCGCTTCTCGAGACCTAACGTATCGTCACGTGTTGTCCCTTTTCACGGGAGCTTACGTACCGATAATCGTAATTTCCGGAAAGGAATTATTTTGTATTTAATTTCATGTATCTAAATTGTTAGCGATATTATTTCTTTGGTTTGTTCTGAAAGGACCACGCACAAAATCAATGTAAATTGAATTTCGGTCAAATCTTTTGAAACTTGCTCAAATGACAGTTTAAGGTGTCCTGAAAAAAAGTTTCAATGGACGCATTGCATGAAAATGGAAATAATGGCCGCTACAAGCGTATCAGAACTCTGATGTTCGATAAATCTGCCAAGATTCTTAAAATTATTCTGAACTGTTAAAAGGACTTCTTAAGTATTTTCACTTCTGGTTTGACTGTTTTGAATTGACGCAATTCCCTTTTTCTGGACGTCTCCTAATTATACTGCAAGATTGCGATTTTTTGAGTCATTTCATTTCGTGGTTTGAATCTTCTCAGCACTTTGCAATTTTTCGTCATGGCCGCAAAAATTCGAATTCTATGTTTTGTATGTAATACTGGCCTTATCCCGTGCGTTATAGCAAAATTGACAGAAGATAATAATGCAGATAAACAAGAAATCGCAATAAATAGAAGAGATGCAGCAGAGAGACCTGCTATCTAGATAGTAGATAACACTCGAATTTGTAATAATTGTAACATCTCGATATACAATGAAATACGTATCATAGAAAATGATTCGGCTTGTATGAGGCTTAATGTTCTCAGTTAAACATCTTCTCATACATGTTTGATTTGCAATACGCCTCACGGAATTCATCGACTGTCGTTGAGATGCAGAATAGATATTTTTGTCAAGATGAATATTTATGTTCCAGATAATTGATTATGCTGCCACCGTCATTTGGACGTGAACGGCTTAATATTAGATTATTTTTTACTTGGATTGAGATACGTCAATAGACCTTATATTTCAAGACAATCTAAAAGTTTGGCAATAGCTACGGTGAGACAGTCACTGACATTGAGGTTTACTCCAGAAAATATAGGATTTCAAGCCCTTACAGAACAAGTACATTGAACAGCATATCACTGAATTCTGCTCAATTGTATAACCCAAAACCATAGAAACCGAAAACAATAGTTTACAATGATTGGACTTACCTTAATATTGAGAAAAGCTCTTGTTTTGAAGTATTGCGCCACTCTTATTATGTTCAAAAAGGTAGATACCTGTTAAAACCAGCGATGTTTGTTGTTCCAGATGGCTATGTATTAGATATTCAGGGTCCATACTTTTCAAATGCAGCTAATAATGATGGTAAATTCTAGCTAGCCGATTGACTCAAGAGGAAGACATAATGCGGAACTGGATTCAAGAAGAGGACATATTCATTATAGATAGAGGGTATAAAGACGCTATCCCGTTACTTGATAGATTGAGAATCAATTATAAAATGCCATCATTGTTAAATCCTGGGAGAAAACAATTTATAACCGAAGAAGCAAATCAAACATGGATTGTAACCAAAACTACATAGGTGGGTTGTTGAAGCTTGTCATGGACACCTACAAGAAATCTTTAAGATATTCGTGACAGTTATAAATACTGCCCATATTAAGAACATGAATAATTTCCTACTCATCGGTGGAGCTATAATAAACCGATATTAATGGACCTATTGCAATGGCTGATGCGACTGCTAAACTAGCTGTAGAAATACGAGAAAAAATCTACGATGTTAATATCGTTCAAGCGCTTCTTGAAGTTGAAAATGATCACACGAAACGAGGAAGATGGGTTACATTGAGGGAATATCATGTGCCATTATTCCCTCGATTAAGTATCCAGAATATTCGCGATATAACTTACGGTGTTTACCAATTAAACTTAGCACCGTGATATATCCAAGATACTTTAATAAGAGCAGCAGGCGAAGAAGATGAGGAACATGCATCACAAATAGATATAAATACTAATAAAACTGGCTTTCTGAGACTGACAATGAGATTATTTTCGCGCTTTCGCAACGCTACTCGTCACCAAGTATGGGTTGTTTTTTATGAAGAATATGTTGAAAATGAAGGAAACATTTTGAATGAGTCTAATCCAGTTCTTGGGACATGTTCACATGTAACTGCAGCTATTTGGTATTTAAGATGGGCTCGCTATCAAGGATATGTTCGACATCCATTTACACGGCTCTTGGAGCGTGTACTTGATGCTACCAACTTTGAGGCGGGTAATTGATGCTGAGTATTTGATCAAATAGACAGTAGAGAGGGTTTGGAGTCATAAAATATTACGGAAGTGACGAACCGTCAATCCTCATCTCTACTGTCACATTCATACAAAAATATCTACACGTGAGAGGCAAGGGGACTCACGTTAATGAAGCACCCCAAAGAGATGAGTATCTCGTTACGTCCACGTCGTTCATCTTGGGTAGAGCTAAGAACGGGAATGAATTCGTTCCAAATAAAAAATGTTCGATCTCGAAAGACTACAAAGACAAAAATACAACAAAAAGAAATGAACCAGCGAACATACACATACTTATACTCCGACATAGATTCACTTGCAAATTTATCCAACACCAGAGTTCTGATACGCTTGTAGCGGCTAGGATATCCATTTTTATGCTATGCGTCCATTGAAAGTTTTTTTCAGGACACCTTAAATTGTCATTTGAGCAAGTTTCAAAAGATTTGATCGAAATTCAATTTACATTGATTTTGTGCAGGGTCCTTTAGACTTTATTAATTGTTGAATTTCTAAATTTTCCTAAATAAGAGGACACCTGTTATTGTTTTCAATTCCGAGGTTCTCATTCTCCTAATCAACTCCCTTACCAACAGCTAGGTGATCCCTGCCGCTCTATCATTTCGTATAGTCTGTGTTAGTCGGTAGCACACTCTCTGTCCCTTCTGGAATTATTTCGTAGATTTCGGTTTCGTGACGCAAAGGTGCGTCTTTCGCCCAATCGGTCCTTTTCGGTTTCGTATTCCGAGGGGAACGGAGATCATTATTTGTGGACGAGAAATCAGCTGTTAGCTACGAACGGCTCGGGTATTCTTTCGCGATAGTTCCGTCATGGTTTATCTCATTTTTGTAAAGTAACTTCGTATCGAATAGTTATCGTTTAGAATTTTCGTCATAGGTCATAGCTAGTCCTCTCGTGTGGTGGCTTCCATCACCCTCTTATGCTCTTTGTGCTCCTTGCGCTTACTTCGTGTCCCACTACTGTCTCACTCTCACAGTGTTTTTTAATTTACTTCATTTTATAAATATAGCTTTAGTAGTAAGTGCTACTATCTTCTTACAATTGTAACTCTTACATCATTAGCTATACTATTTTGCCCCTGAATTTCAGCTCGGGCATAATAAATTCAATCAGTCAATCAATCAATCAATTAATCAGTGAATCAATCTGTCTCGCTCCCTGTATCTTTCTCTCCGTCTCTCTCTCTTTCTTTGATTCACCCCGATGACACGCACTAATCTGCGCAATAAGGTTCAAGGTTAGGGAGAAAAGTTCTGGAAACTTCCTGCATTGCGGAGGACTGCATCCACGATGCGCAATTCTGACAGACTGCTTCTATAGGGTTTGGGGGAACGGGTGCATCAAAACGTCGGGTGAGAGGGCCGCCGGCTCTGGGAACGACCCTTTGCGATTTAGCACAGACACGAACCGTCGAAGCTTCTAGAAGATTCTAGATCGTGTGCGATTCCTAGAATCGAGCACCAAATTCCCGGAATGTGACGCAAAATTCTCGGAAACGAGCGAAAATTCTTGGAATCGAGGGTCTTGGTGACATCACTTCCAGAAATTGTGGGCGCACACGCTGCCAACTTATCAAGGACACTCCCACCTTCGTAAGCTATCGAATGTCTGTAAATGTCGGTTACATGAATCCTAATCGAGAACCAGCACAACTACACTACTTCTGTTTAAATAAGTGAGAATCGTGATCATCGAAGAAATAAGCGCGATTGGTGCTGAGTTACTTGCATAGATCGATTCCCGTTAAAAACAAATTACTAGAGATTTCAACTAAAATATAGGTGGTATTGATTTGCTATTTATTGGTGATTTGCGATAATTATCACCTGTTCGAGCAACGACAATTTACAAGCAACAAAAGCAGATGATTGTTGGACCCATCTTGTGGAGAGGACTTAACTTTTATGAGTTAAATCAGGTAATGAGACAAACAAATCAATTATTTTCGTCGATTTTAGTTCGTTTATTCAATACGAACTGGTCTGTCAGTGCATACAACAATAATATACTGACAATGAGTGAAGCTCAAGAAAAAAACAGTCTCGATAGCTAAAGATGTGTATATTGGTTGTAATTCGATAGAGTAAGAGGCCTTCGCACGCCAAGAACTCCACAAGATATCAATAATTGATACTGGACGACTGTCATACAAAACAGTATTTGTTATCGGTATATTTTATATGATCACAACGAATATTGATTTGGGAGACGATTTGGCAACCGGAGCAGGAAACAAAATAATGTATATCAATCCTGATGATGCCATCAAAAATTAGGCGGAGATTACAATTTCTTCAGCGCCTAAATTTGACCAAATTTTCCACATAAATAGGATATTAGAATGAGAAAGTGTAGATAGAAGAAGGTTCCATAATGTTTAAATTTCAGAGACATAAAGTTTTCAAGACTCACAAGGGTGTTTAGTTAAATATAAATCGTCGACGAGCGAACGTAGTGAGTAAGACCAGTTGCAGTCAGAACACTGCTGTAATGGGCTTAGAAAAGGTTAGGTTTGATTAAGATAAAGTGAAATTGTGAAGTCGATGAATTGTGTGATTCCTGGTTGATTAAATGTTAGTCCTTTTTTCTTTATTTTATTTACGCTTGTCAAGCGTTTTCTTAAAACGATTTATAGTCCTCAAAACAGCCTTTACATATATAAATTTATATCGAATTTCAAAGTTAAATTCACAATCAGTGACATTAAATACATCCGTATACTAAGTTTCGTCAAAATCTAATAATATTTTGGTATTGTAGCCCGATAAATTATATCTGCCATTTTGAATTATACAAATTTTAATTGAGATTAAAGATTAGCATTCTTAATAACTGTCAAATATCAAATTTCAAGAAGAATCGTAAAAATGAAAATCGAGGAGTGATTAAATCAGAATCTAGTCAATTATAATATAATCTTAAAAAATCAGTATCTCGGAAACTAAAGGAATTAGTCCAGTAAGATATAATAGTTTTTTGTTCCACGTCAGAATTACTACACAAAACAAGTGAAGAATTAAAGTGCCGGATAAATAGTAATCTTGCTGAAGTCAAAATTGCATGACTCGATTTTTCGGATTCATCTAATGTTAGTGAATAAATAAGGAAGAAACTTGCAATCAATCAATCGGCAGAAGATCGTCAACAATACCTCTCAGCAACAATAAAACTATCAACGCAAAATAATCACATTTACCATTAGTTTGTGCTACCATACATAAGTCTGAGGGAAGCATGTATTCTGAAATCGTTTACGAATATGATAAAAACACTCGCAATAGTTGATTTATGTCGCTTTATCAGGCGTCACTAGTCCTCAAGGATTATGGATTACAACGAATAAAGATGATTTGTCTTTTCATTATGGACGAAGAGCGTCAGTCAATATGTAAACTACGTCACTTTCAGCCGTCCATTCTTCGCCCACGCATGCGCAAGTTACGCACTCGCAATTTTTGTACCAGCGGGAACTGACAGACCGGTATGACCTGAGAGTGTGGGTGGAACAGCCCCAACTTCGCCAAAACGAGAGCTCTGACAGAACCTATATCAAAAGAGACGATCGCTTAATGGCTCCTGTCGATTTTTGAAGACGTATAAATTCGAGAATCGCAATAGATGCTGATCGCGTAGATGCTGATCTTTGGGATCGCGTAAAATCAGCAAACGCAACTGGATATATGAACGGGAGCGGACGGTTACGAAAATGCACGGCTGCTCAAGCTGCTACGTTGAGGTAGAGAGGGTCGGAGTAAAAATTAGGTAAACAGTGCCAAAAACAGAGCAATTAATCGAGAACGTAGCAGAATAAATCAGAGCTATAAAATCGAAATCCCTTCACCAATTAATAAATTGGGAATCCCTTAACCGATCGGTACGTAACAACTGGAGATCCTCCACGGCCGCTTCCCCAGGACATTGAGGGACAGCTGGGCATGTCACATCCTCAACTCGGGTCAGAGGGTTCCTCCCCTGTCCTTACAACGAACTGCTTCAACTTCTAGGCGGACTGCATAATTGGAACAGTGCATGAATAGGTTGAGCATGTTTTTTTATAAAAGTAGGTTTATAATTTATTTATTTCATTCATACATATTGTATAGCAGTTCGAGCAGACTCTTTAATTTTTTTAGCTGCAATTCGAACCTGCCCGACTTGTGAAAGGTGTTCCTCAGATAAGTAAACTGATTGACGACCTCTATCATCTCGCAACCACATGTAATTGTTAGGTTTTTGAGGATTCTACCTTTCTGGGTGATCAATATTTTCGATTTGAATTTATTCATTCTCAATTCGTTTACTTGGAATAATTCGGATCCGATTTTAATTTTTTTTATTCGATTCAGGTGGATCTTCTGCGAATAAAACCTAATCGTTGGCGTAAGCGATACACAAGTGATGTCGTTTCAGTGGTCAATGAATAGGCCACGAGCACCATTGTAATGCGTATGTTGTTTAAATTCGACTACGAATAGGGAGAAGAGAAGGGGACTCAGCATTTCTCCTTGAAGTACCCCTTCTGTGATATCAACGGATTGAGAGGTTCCTATGACAAACATTGTATAGAGGATATTTTTGGATTTGATTGGAAAGTTAGATTACATAATGGTTTTAAATATATACCAAAAATGTGGTTATAATAATTTTTTTTCATGGTTGTTCTCTTTTATTTTCCTTGTCATAAATAAACATATGCATTCGACACTTCGCAGTTTTTCTCTATATGTATGGATGGAGTATTATCATAGATACTGTGATTTCGCTTGGACCCTATGTCATCTTTTAATTATAAGCTTTACTATAATTTTTGGTAAAAATTACTATGGTACATCACAATAATTGATGAGTGTAAGATTGTACTTTTGCTCGAACCTACGTCATCTTTCAATTGTAAGGTTTACTATGCTTTTTGCTAAATGTTACTATCTCATATCAGAATAATTAATAGATTTCAGATAGTAATTTTTATTACGTAGCATAGTGTAACGTCCCGCGCTTATACTCCTTATTCCTCTATCCTTTTTCCTTGCCAATCACCCATTCTGGATGATAGATGCGTTAAGAGCCCCATATAAAAGTGCATAGCACGCTGTGGATGTGTATAATAGAATGTGAGATAACTCTTCACATCCTAGAACTCCTTAAAACTCCTATCGACCTCTCACAGCGACAACGATAAAGGAAAAGGAGAATAGGACCTTTAAATCCCTAATATTACATAATTCCCTTGAAACTAGTCACAGCAACAATCGCCGGGAAATAATATTAGAGATTATTACTTATCATGTTCTAAGAATCGAAAATCCAGTCGTGCGACTGGAATAAGAACAAACAACTGCCCAGGCGCTATCAGCCGGCATGCGCCAAACACAATAGAAATATCAGTAAGCCGGTACTTGAAGAAACCGTTAATCCAATTGGTCAAATCAAATAGTCCAAATAATAAATCAAAATATCAAATCCAAAAAGCAACGTTAACACGTTGGACGGATAAAAATCGTTATCACCACTAAAAATAACTTATTCCTCTCGAAAATATAAGCAGCGGCTTCCTCGATAGGAATTCACTGCAAACTGTGAGAACTGATCCTCAGGAATTCCTGGTCTTGGAGAACATTGTGTCTCATCTCTGTATCAAGAAATCTGCCATCCATGTAGATCTTCTGCAGTGCAGTCATTGTACCGGAGCTGTCAGAAATCAACCAAAAACATCAAGTCGCCATCCTTGAAAAAGCTCGGCTCCCAATATCATTGTGATTAGTAGCTGTCTGAGTTCTCCACAGTTCGTGCCGTAAGGAATCATTGTGATACCCCCTAGTATCAGGAAGGGCATCCCACATACCTCTGCATCCTCCTGCAGTGAAGTTATTGTAATAGAAGTGTCAGGATTGCAGATCCACCTCAATACAACCCACCTAAAAAGACTCAGCTCTCAATGCCAAGGTGATTAGTAGTTGTCTGAGTCTAATCCATCCTCAAGTAAGAGATTCGGTAAACGGGGGTCATTGTGATCGTCTGTGGGTTTTGAATTATTATCATCCCGAGTATCACCTGACCTACAGTCATCAGTCGCGAAAGAATTAAAATAGCGTTTAAGTGACTTGCAATTATATAATTTAAAACTCAAGTGTTAATTCCTTTCAAAAACGCCTGCCCAGTGCACAAACCCCTCAAAAAGACTCATGATTCCTAATCCTCGAAAATCACGAAACATCTCAATAGTATTTTCGTTTAAGCATTGAATACAATTGATCTGTCGTAAAATTTATTATGCTTTTTTAGCAAAATAAGCTCCAACGTCAGTATCATCCTACACTACTATAGAACATAATAAAACTTAAGAAATTTTATGCTAAATAGGTGGACTGCACACTTTTTAGAAACACCTATAAGCAGCACGTAAATAATGCATAATTCTATAACTTTAAATTATTTTTTTGACAGGGGGGGGGGGGGCAGTGGGTTAGTTGAACGGACGTTAAGAAAGATATACAAAAACGCGTATAACCGTTTTTCACCCCCAGAATGCCCTCATCACATGCAGCACTTCCGACATCTCGAATTCAGGTTATATGATAGTTACCTAACCTTAGATTTTCCAAAAATACGTAAAAACTAACAATGGTCTAAGAAAGAAACTCGAAAGCATGTATCTCCTTATTTCGTCCACAGAACATTCTGACCAAATTGCAGGTTTTTCCCACTTCCGATGTGCAAGTTATAAAATATTTGTCAATCCTGGATGCTATGGAAGTACTGTTGTGAGCCCAGATGCTGGATTCACGAGTTCGACTACCGGAAAGGATTTCTGGAGTCGGGTATTTTGGGATTCGTTGCCCGAGTAAAAAGTTAGAACTTAACTCTCAATATCAAGTATAAAATTTATTGGAAAAACAAAATAAGCTACGTTAGGTTACACTATTAGAAACAAACTGTTTGTGGGGTGAGTACGAAGGTCACGAGATTAGAGGTTAGTACTTCGACTAAGTTACCGCAGTAACACTTCACTCTTAGTTCTATACTTCGTCTGACGTGCCGAAAGGCCATCTGCTTTTTATATCTCAAAATTGGAATTTTTGGGAGATACAACTATCTGAGATTGTTTTCATATTTCGCCACCGTATCGGTAGTGTGTCTCCGTGTTTCCATAATTTTTTTGCGGGCGGAATGTGCCGCGTTGCAGCTTAGCCATTCCGACGCTTCTGACGTAGGCACGTTACTAAATCCTTATGACGATTCACAACAGTACGTAAATCCTCAGAACAGCTGAAAAGTATGAATTGCTTGATCTAATTATATGTAGGACGTCATCATCCTGTTATTTCGTTCTCATTCCTAACGAATTTTATTTTTGTATGTCCATTAAACGGTAAGAGTAAAGTAGACTAAAAGTAAATCAA
Source organism: Calameuta idolon (assembly GCA_030142285.1). Classification (NCBI taxonomy): domain Eukaryota; kingdom Metazoa; phylum Arthropoda; class Insecta; order Hymenoptera; family Cephidae; genus Calameuta; species Calameuta idolon. Next base: position 6,514 of record JARQSV010002680.1, on the reverse strand, counting down.
GTAAACGAAAAAACCTATTTATATGTAAAAAATATAATTTTATTTTAATTTTTAACATGGCTTACAATAATGCATGCAATACATCATTGTTCATTCGCAGATGTTTTGTAGATCAATTTGAGATCTGGTAGCAAAAAATATTATGTAGTTTACACGACTCTTTATATTCTACAGTACAATGAAATGAAATTTAATTATCTGAAAAAAGAGAACGAAGAGCATTGATTGGTTATCGTTGTAATTTATCATAATTAAAATTCTTTTACATAAAAATAATGCACTAATTGCTTAGATGAAACTTATTAGTAATCTTACTACTTATCATACAGAAGTATCAGGCGTGCGATTATTTGGAATAAACTAGCCCGTGATTTTTGAGTTATTGTCTATTTTTATGACATATGTATGTCAAAATTGTCCAAATATTTTATCACCACCTGATATTATAACATTTTGGCGCGAAAACAAGGGAAGAACTCGTTCTCAGTCACGGCAACCACAAGTGTCCTTGTTGGGATGGAACATACGGTGTATGCATTCGAAATAAATTTATAAATAATTAATTTTGTGCTGCTTGCTGAACTAAACTATTATTATTTTGTATACAGAATTATAAGACAGATCGAAATGTATCATAAGCAATGGTCTTTAAGGATACAATATGCTACGGGAAGCTAGCATGTCATTTTTTAAAATCGATTTTCATTGTTAAATAAACAGAACTATTGTTAAAATATATGAATAACTGTAGAACTCCGTAGGATGCAAAAGAAACTCCACTTTATTTCTGATATGCTGCCTTTTGATATGCCAAATTCACACATCAAAAAACTAACTAGGCCCTATTTGCACCTTACCGAGTTATGCATATTATTTCAATGTAGGTTTTCCTTACTAATGCCTAACTACGCTTGAGTTAATATAGTCAAGTTAGTCCTAGTTGGTATTAGGATTTTATATAATATGAAACGTAATTATAATTTCTTCCAATATTCACTTTACAAATATTGCCATTTTTAAACAAAATTGATTGTTTGGAATTTAGACGTTATTTAAGTATTATTAAATTTTATTCATTATATAATTGTGTTAGAGAAGTTCTAAAAAAACTTAATATTTTCATATGTACAAACATTGACCAATGTAATTCTTAACTCAAGTAATATTTACAAATTCTCTTGGTGACTCAGTAGGTAGAAGTGTCGTATTCCTCACTTCGAGTATCCCGACGATCGCAGATTCGATTACCCACTCCCGGCAACATAAATGTGTGTGTCAACCAGAGAAAACACAAGCACGTACTTTTCTTTAAATTTGTTTGGAATGATAAAATTATGTCATTACGGCAATCGTATATTCAATATATTTTACCGAATATTACAATTGTATTAACAGTTTTATAACTCTATCCCACTGGATTGGAATTCAAAACTGGTCCTTACTAATAAGCCTATACTGGCCCTTGTTAGGGCAGCCTATTCAGGTCCTTTAAAAATAAGGTAAAACAATACTACATTGTTCTTACATAGTTATTCTAGCTAGGACCTCGGTATAGTTAGAGCACCTTAGCCAGGCCCCAGCTAGCACACAGTATTATTTTGTACATGGGATGCTGCTCGATTCAGCTGTAAATTCTCACTGACGTTCTCTGGATCACTTCTGTTTTAAGACAGCTCGAATTCCGATGTCAGGTGTTTCTTTATCTTATCACTGGTGCTTATGTGAATATCATAGCTTGCGAAACAAAAATTTATGGGATTTTTAGAACATCTAGTTATTGATACTTCAAGCAACAATTGTGCTAAATATGAGCTCTCCAACTTACTTTGCCAACTAAAGCTTAATGAAGGTATTCCCCACAGACTGAACTAACTGGTAATTGATACATATATAGGATATATTCAGGAGTATTGCACCGACTAAAGTTCGTCTGTCCATTTGACTTCAATAGTAGAAGCACCATTGGGTGCTAGAATACTCCTGAATAGCTTTCTATATTATTTCAAGATACTGTGTTATCGATATACATGATTATCATACAAATACATTTAGTAATCATGTTACATGTACATAATATTGCCTATTAAATAACAAAGAAAAAATATTTTTATAAAAGATAAAGGTCAATTTAGTACAGAAATTCATTAAGGCAAGCTAATGTTATGAGTTGTCAATTTTACACATAACTCACCAGGATTTGGAGTGAGCATGGCTTCCATATTGCACAGTATCTTTTCAGTCCATGACTTTGTTGCATTTGCACGCTCAGCTAAATACTCAAAGTGTGCATCAAGTTCTGTTTTTTCTGATGTCCCAAGTGTTTCTTCTGTAAGCTAGTAATAAAATAAAATAATGTTAAAGTACTTTCGATTTCAATAAATCTATGATTCTCATTGACACATAGGGAAAGAGAAAACTGCTGGTGCCGATTTGCACCACTGTGACAACCGACGTTTATACAATAGAAATTTTTTGAATTTTCTACATGCATTATAATGTTAAAAAAATTTGCTTGAAATTTAATGTACCTGCATATAAAGCTCAGATGCATATACCGTATATTAATTATCATATGCATTTTTGTTTGAAATACAAAGTCGAGGTACACTGGGAATTGGTAGACACCTTTGAAAATAATAACATAATGTCTTTGGATTTCCAACACTTTGTTATTATTGCAACCAATGTGCATAAAAAGTTATATACGAGTAAATATTTTTTTCTCGCGATCTGTACATATTTCTTTGTTATATATATTATATTTATAACGGGGTGCCCGGCTCGTCCCCGCTATAATTAATTTATTCATAGAACCGCCAGGGAGTGCTAGAGAGCTAGGAATTTCCGAAAATTAGGAGTTCTGATTGGGGATCAAACTCGATACCTTCGGACTGCCAAGTCGAGCACTTTACCAATGTGCCATCGAACCTACTGTCCGATCTGCTAAGTCCTATTTATTTATTTTTCGGTCATTCCTAGATGGTATCCCCTCCAGCTCTCTAATGCCACGTTACAATATGTATATTGTTTACATTTCCTGAATTTCCTATACGAACTAGTAAATTAACCATCCATTATATATTATTTTCTTGTTCAAATACCGAGTTCGCGAATTTAATACGCTTTGGGATATTAAACTTCCTCAGAGTTTTCACATACGTTGTTGCTTTAGTTTTCAAATCCAGTGACTGAAATCTAAAGAACCTGACCGACACGTTTAAAATATACGTAAATATCAGATTCCAATTTGTATATAGAATTTACGAAACTGTATATTTATTTTTATGCACAATTACTTAAGTGATCAAATAATATATACATATTTTAATTTTCAAACTGTGGTGTCATACAATTCGTATAATATTCTCGCATTTACGACAAAAGTATATTAATATGAATTTCATATACCTATGTCGTAAATTCCATGGAGTTTTGTATAGTAAATTTATCAACATTTTTAACAGTGTAGTATACTTTCCTATAATATGTAATATAAATGCATCAGTTTCTATTAAAATTAACATCAAAAAATTTTCTACCAGTAATGTGATCACAGTTGAGTCCCACTGCATTGCATATAGACAATCAACAATATAATGCTGCTGATAGTACTAGCAATAAATTTTTGAACATACCCATAGTCATATCATGACAACCAAAAATTCATATCTAACATTGTAACACGAAATTATTTTCTTGTAATTGCAATACATTCACTAAATATATATGTGATATTATATAAAATTAAAGTTAGTACTCCTAATAAATGAATAAATCAATGATTTTCATCAACAAATATGCAAAATAATTTAGATAATATAAAGTTAAAAACTGCTTCTTGCAATCTACTATATATCATGCAGTATTCTAGATATCTAAACATATTATTGTAGTTTCTCAGAGAAGTGATGCCTTTAGTCTTAAAAAAGTTTCACTCAGAATATTTCTGAAATACTTATTTTTGTTTTTGCATATTGGTCTATCATTAGGGCGTATGTAGTTTTGCAATCTAAGACATTATCTTATATAACAGCAAAATATTAAAATAGCTAATACAATGTAACAGAAGTATATAAATATTGAAACTAATCATAAATTTAATGTATATGAAAATATTAACGTTTATGTGATTTTAGACCTCAAAGTGTACATTACTCTATAACTTACAAGGAAGGTTACCTTACCATACCCCCACAACCTGGTTCGAAAAAAAGTACATTTGTAGTTCACATCAAAGTATAAACGCTCACAAAAAATGAACTGTCCACTTACATATTCAAGGGGTGAAATTAATTTCTCAAAATCGGTGGCTCTTTCGTTTTTCGCTGATATCTTCGAAACCAAAATAGATAAAGCAAAGGTTTAAGTATCAAAGCTATTAATTTTTCAGTGCTCTGCAATAATATGTAGTTGAAAATTATATAGAAATTTGTATTTATTTTAATTCATAAAAAACGTGTTGTTTATACATTTTTCTCTATTTTTTCCCAATAAACGTAATTGTTTCGACTCAAAATTCAATAATATCAATCTACATTGGTTTTTTCCATCTCAAAAACTCATTAAATAGGAGAGTTATTTTTTCAAAACGCAAAAAAATTTAATAGATTTGAACTGATGACAGTTCTTAGTATTATCAACCCATGAGGTGGATTTCTTAAAATACGTTTTATTTTTCCATGATATCCTAATTGTGAAGGGTAATATCAACATATCAGTAAAAGATAAGGCTCTATATAAACTGACTGTTGCCACATTTAAGTCAGTATTGATGGTTCCCGTTCATTAAAGTTCTCTTATTATAGGAGCGTACTGTTAAGTACGTATTAAATATTGTGAACTTTTTCAAAAATGCATGTCAATCCAGTGAATGTCATAAATATTTTGTCGACACATTTTATGATGATGAATTTGCCTGAATTACCAGTGAATGAGAGTGAAATGAAATTAGCAGATACAGTTAAAGAAATTTTAATTGAAAGCATAAACAAATACATGGGAATCGAAGTGGTAGAAGATAAAACCTTAGATTTTCAAGAACAAGTCAAACACCATGAGCCTAAAAGTATAGAAGACAGTGAATTGGAATGGAATTAAATTTCATCTGATAAGGCAGACGACTCTCACTGTAAAAAAAATGAAGATGAACTCTCATTCGATTACAGTGTGCAACCATACGATTATTTAAATTTTCTGTTTTTCCACTTCTCTAATGCTCGACAGCGTTCTTCTTGTAGTCGAATGAGAGTTCATCTTGATTTTTTGTGCAGTGAGAGTCGTCCACCTTATCAGATAAAATTGAATTCCATTCCAATTCACTGTCTTCTATACTTTCAGACTCATGGTGTTTGAGTTGTTCCTGAAAATCTAAGGTTTTATCTTCTACCACTTCAATTCCCATGTACTTGTTTACGCTTTCAATTAAAATTTCTTTAACTGTATCTGCTAATTTTATTCCACTCTCATTCACTGGTGATTCGGGTAAATTCATCATCATAAAACGTGTCAACAAAATATTTATGACATTTACTGAATTGACATGCATTTTTGAAAAATTTCAGAGTATTCAATACCTATTTAACACTAACCTCCTATAACCAGAGACTTTAATGAACTGGAACCATCAATATTGACTTAAACGTGGCAACAGTCAGTTTATATAGACCCTTATCTTTTATTGATATGTCGATATTAATCTTCACAGATAGGACATTATGGAAAATAAAATGTAATTTAAATGGACTACTTAGTCCACCTTATAGTTTCATAATAATAAGAGCTGTCATCAGTTCAAATCTATTACATTTTGTTGTTTTGAAAAAATAACTCTCTGGTTTAATGAGTTCTTGAGATGGAAAAAACCAATGTAGATTGATATCATTCAATTTTTAGTTGAAACAATTACGTTTATTAGGAAAAAAAATAGAGAAAAATATATTTAAAAACCAGGTTTTAATTAAAAAAAAAATAAATAAATAAATAAAAACTTCTATATAATTTTCAACTACATATTATTGCAGAGTACTGAAAAATGAATAATTTTGATACTTAAACCTTTGCTGTATCTATTTTGGTTTCGAAAATATCAGTGAAAAACGAAAAAACCACCGATTTTGAGGAATTAATTTCATGAACTACGAAACGTAATTTTTTCGGCCCAGGTTATGGGGATACAGTAAGGTAACCTTCCTTGTTAGTACAATGAAATTCATATCTAAATTCCTTGTTCCTTACCTGCACCACTCTACTTAGAGCTGCTCCTGCATCCTTTACCAGCTTCTTAACGTTGAAATCCATTTATTGCGCTGAGTTTAATCCGATATTAATGGAACTTCACAGCTTTATAAGCGTATTGATCAATACATACAAATGTTTTCGTCTGCCATTAGTAGTTGGCGCGCGCATACCATTGACGTATAATATTGTGACGAACTCAACTCGACTGAGCGCCATCGCTACTGCCTCCCAGTCGCTCGGTATGGTAGAGCTCCCTGTTTCCCGATTTGATACCGCG
>JARQSV010002678.1:0-17966 GCA_030142285.1 Calameuta idolon | reverse complement strand
GGACGAAGGTAACGTAGGTTGGTTCTCGCAGATTAGTTCGTTCTCGGATTTTGCTATCGGTATCGGGTTGAGTAAAGAACAAAATACGTTACACTGTGTAAAAAAAAGATGAAAGTAATAAGAGTTGTATGATCTGTGTCCCTTGTCAAATTATATAAATATCACACACTATAATTCTACGTGCAGCTAAATTAAAATGTACGTACGATTAATTTGCAGATATTAAAGCTTGAAAATGCATTTGGAGTCTTTTAACAGATTCTATATTAACTGTAGAGATATATGTTGCGGCGTTATTCCCCACAAAAACAAAATCTGAGTACGAAACTGGATATATTAGAAACGTATACGGGAGCAGGGAACCGTACACAAAACATCATATGATTCTCTCTCAATAAGTTTCGATATTCACAAGACTCGATACGCGAGAAACGAAATTGTGTTGGGCGCCAGGTGATCTCAGGAGAGAGCACCGCGAGTGCAGGGCACTCTAGATCTTAGGGGTCCTTAATAGGACGCGGGAAGACTCGGAACAACGAAAAGGAAACAAGTAAGGCAATACCGCCAAGGGAAGAGGATCGGAAAAGATAGGAATGGCAACTCCGCCAAAATAGGAAAGAGCATAGGTGATAAACGGCGACTCTGTCAAGAAAGAAAAAGAAATACCGATAAACGGCGACTTCGCTAAGAGAAGAAAGAGAAAAATCGGCAAACGGCGACTTCGCCAAGATAGGAAAGAGAAAGGATAATAAACGGCGACTGTGCCAAGATAGGAAAAGAGACAAGGTAAGAAATGGCGACTCCGATAAGGATACAAAAAGACAGATCCACAAACGGCGACTCCGCCAAATCGATAAGATGAACGAAACGTGAAAACGGCGACACCGTCAAGAGAATAAAGAAAAGTGATAGGAAAGGTAGAAAGCAAAAAGCGAGAGAGAGAAAGAATCAAACGGTCGACGAAATCTCAAAAAGTATACCCGGTTCAGAGGCTAGCTCACCTGGGAGAGCGTCGTGGCGTTCAAGAGGCTAGGCGGCAAAAGGAGTAGGCATGCGATAGAGAGAATGCGTAGAAGAAAGATAGCAAAGAAAGATAAGTAAGTTTAACGCACCGAAGCTATATTAATTAAAGAAAGCGAAAACTACATGCAAGCTGGTTAGAAAGGTACAAAGCGTCAAAAGCAGAAAAGATAAAGCAGATGTAGAATCGATACGGAAAATAGATTGATATAATCCCATATAAAGAAAGCGGGATTTCTTAAGGTGCGAAAGCGAAATACGATAACAAGAATCTTTAGACTAATTTTACAAAGCGAGAGTTTCTTGAGGGATTTTATATAAACTAAAATTCTGAAAACTAAACGCAGAACTAGCGGGAGAGACTACGGCCCTGTTTCAGCTATACGATGCGGCAGCGGGATGAATCCGCGCCAACGCAAAATATGAGTTAAACAGAATTTCAATAAATACGATATACGAAAACAACGCGAGGACAAATAATCAAATAATTGTCGATATTGACGCTACGAACAGATTCACTCGCGATATTTCCCGACAATTGGAAAGAGCCGAAATGGGATATATAAAACGATTACGAGTAACACACAGATACAATATTCAATCAAATAAATTAACCTAAACAGTACAATCGGTATAAAAAAGTTAAGAGGAGTGGCACACTCTCAGTAAGTTTAGCAAGAAAAATTATATTAATTATCGGAACGAAATTAGTAATAGGTACACCAATGAGAGTCCTCGTCACCTGCGTCCTCGACTCTTAGGTCGGGCGAATACTCCAAAACAAAAGAAAGGTGACTCTACGCTAGAATAATAGCGTAAGACGGCAAGAAATTTTACAATAAGATGGTAACAGAATTTGCTAAAATGAAGGTATTAATTTGTTTAAGGGTAAGATGCCAGTCCTAATAACGTAAGCGAGAAATAGATAAAAGATATATGTCTGAGAAAATATTCAAAGTCAAAGTTCGATACAATAAAGTGACATGTAACGCCGGAAAAGATAGAAAGGCGAAAAGATATTAAATTAAAGCGACAAAATTTCTCAAGGGGGAGACGGCCAAGCCGGAGACGCCGGGGCCCTATACGATTTCACGCAGTCGAGAAGATAATCGGCACTTGGAAAATATGCGACAATTCCAAAGCACTAAATTACAGAAAATCACTAATAATTACGATACATTCGACGTAAAAGATAACTCTACGGAAAAGAAAAGCTAAGTAATATAAACGATATTCGGCACTATCGTCCTTTTACTTAGAGCGACTGGAACAACATTTAGTCTCGCTAAACGAGAAAATCGCCGTCGAGACAAAGAGCCTATACGGGTATTATTTCAGATAAATTCACAAAAGATCTCACAAATATCGGTAACGAAAAGGTCTCACCAGAAATAGAAACGTCAAAGAGATCGGAATACGCCAAGTCTAGGGACTTCCTTCCTTCAATTAGGCCCTTAGATAATCGATTGGCAATCGGCTTTCCGTCACGGTTCACTGAGCATACTTTTTGCTAACTACAGGCTAAGAAGCTCCAAACGTAAGTGAACGAGCCAGAATTCATGGCCGGAGGAAGAGTCCTAGGGGCTCCGCTCCCTAAATTTATAATTCATAATTCGCACTGTAGAGTGATAACAAAATATGTATAGTAATAGAGAAAATAGTTAAATCTAATGCTTGGCGGTAGCCAGAGACGAGGCTTTAGGTGGCTAGAGTCTGAACATAGACGGAACGAGCCGAGCTGCGTAGATCCATCTGTCGACTGGCGGTGTTCCTCGTTGGGTCCTCCCAGGGACGTTGAAGTGGTGGAGGTTCATGACGCCTCGCCGCGCGAGCTCTGCGAGGCTTCCTACTTCTGCTAGGTTACCGAGGTGCCCTTCACGGGGCCTCTATACTGACGATACCGGAACGTGACAAGATGGTCCATGGCGATCCTTCTCTTCTGGTTGAATGCCTACTCAATTCGGGAGTCATCCGATGTGGGGTGGAGGCGTCGGATGTCCATGACGGTCCTCCACGTTCCCTTGTATAGCGGGTGGCGGCTTCCTTCCAATATGGTTGAGGCTGATGTTGGTTCCTCGGTGTCGATACAGAATATCCGTCGGCAGGTTGTTCCGGATACACGTCGCATGTAATATCGATACAATAATAGTTAGACTACGGATCATACAAATAGCTAAGGACTCTGGAGTTCTTGGCCGGTACTTTGCGAGAAGTTCCCCGAGGGATGGTACTAAGTCCCGTAATTAGAGACACGGCAGTTCTTCCATTCGGGATTTTGTAACGCCTAATATAATGTCACAATGTATATATATATTGTAACGTGTCGTTACAGAGCTGGAGGGGATACCACCTAGCATTGGCCGAAAAGTAAATAAATAGGACTTAGCAGGTCGAACAGTGGGTTCGATGGCACAGTGGTAAAGTGCCCGACTTGGCAGTCCGAAGGTATCGGGTTCGATTCCCGATCAGAACTCCTAATTTTTCGGAAATTTCTAGCTCTCTAGCACTCCCTGGCGGCTCTGTGAATAAAATTAATTATAACGGGGACGAGCCGGGCACCCTATTATAAATGGCGCCCCACGTTGGGCCTATTTATTTACTTTTCGGCCATTCTTAGGTGATATCCCCTCCAGCTTTGTAACGCCACGTTACAATATATATATATATATAGTTTGTTTGACAAGAGTGTGTACGGCTTAATTTTTTCCTGGAAACCGTTGGACGGTAGATTCAAACGCGAGCATGTATCGGAACCCCTCTCCCAAGATGTTTTGTATAGAAAGCCTCAGTTGTCGTTTGACCTTCGTCGCAGAAGAATTTATTTCACCATGAATGCTAAGTACGCATCACGTTACGAAGCCGTGTTTCTGTATATGCATCCGAAAGGACTGCGATTGGGACAACGTGACTTTTTCAGATGAAGTTTGGTCACGTTCTTCTATTAATCATACCTGGTGTACCCACACTAATAGACTCCTCCAACGGACCGTTAAACACGCGGTAAAAGTCCACGTGTGGGGCTGGTTTTCAAAGCAGGGATAGGTACTTTGCACATCTTTACCGATAATTTTGCCGCTGCCAAAATGGTCAAAATGTACTAGAGGGCTTTATTACCATCCGGCGAAAGGTGGTTTATAAGAAAAAATGAAAATTGGCTACTGCAAGAGATCAATGACCCAAAACATCGGAGTCATCTTTGTACTGCGTCGAAATAAGAAAATAACGTTAGCGTATTGGATTGGCCGTCGCAGTCGCCAGATGCATATCCCATAGAAAATGTTTGGGCACTCATGAAGTTCAAGCTCCGAGGGAAGAAGATCTGGAACGTCAAGCAGTTATTTCAACAGATTCGACCCTATGGATGTCTTTCTCGTCAGATTATGCTATGAAACTAGTAGAAAGTATGCCTCGGAGATGCCAGACAATTATTAATAGTGGAGGCGACTGGACAACTTATTAATAATAAAGCATCACGGTTTATATCATGAAGTATGTATAGATTATTTTCAATGCCAATTCCAAATAGTTGTCGGGTTTCGCCGTACACGCTCTTGTCAAACAGACTGTATATTGTAACGTGGCGTCAGGACAACACATTACAAAAGCCCCGCACCTCCGCGCGTTGCCAAGAGCACGGCGGTGCCTCGGGCCTCCATTTCTAGAGACTTCGTTGGTCCGAGGCTCGGCAGGGGGGAACGGGGGGAAATAGTGGACCGGCGACGGAGGCACGGACCGTTTTGGAACTTTGACCGGCTACGATTTGCGGGTCCACGGGGAGGGGGCCGGAGAGGAGGATTGTTTTGATTTTTGACCTACCGCGAAGAGCGGTAGGCAGAGAGAGGAGTTTGTCGCGGGGAGTCGGTGTGTGAGGACTCGGCTGTCCGGCAGACCGCGAAAAGATTAGTTTTCTTCCGTACTCGGGTGATAGCCGATCTATTAGATAATCGTGTATCGTTATTGTGGGGATTTCTCGCAGAGAACCATGGCTTCCGGACTCACTTACTGAGCGCCCCGTGGACGCCCTCGTGGAGCCGGGACGCGGCACCATGGAAGTAGGTGGAAGGGACACGGCCTCCACTATTTGGATTTATTGAGAGATTTAAGGGACAGCCAATTTTCGGCAAGTGCCGCGAAAGCGGTCTTATTTACAGAATATCTCGCGCGAAAGCATAGCCGGGTGGGAATGGTACAGACACACGGATGCCTAGAGAGGCTACCGACATAAGAGAGCACACTCCCGAGGAAGGAAGAGCTCGTCTCCAACGACACCTGTTAGGATCGCGAATCGCCTCGCGAGGGGATTCGTGGACTCGGTAAGCACAGCGAAATAGGGCAGGCTAGCCACCTGTTATGTTTCGGTAAGAGACGAAATTTCTTCAAGCATCTTTATTCACGACGTAAATACATGTCAACTTCTCAGACTACCGGCGGATATTCGACTGACTACTAAGGGAATGCAGTGTAGAGAATCACCTCAAAACACAAACTATACACAATATCTATCTTACTATGGTTAAGAGGCGCGGACTTTCAAATACATAACACCACCACGACTCGGAATAGTCGTGAGCGGCCGTTGGGGAGCACACTGTACGCAACGGGATTTGTATTGTAAAATCCTCCGTTTATTTAAAGATAATAAACGAAACGGTGTTCTATTCGCTGCGTATTTATTTTGCGCGCCTATCCACTGACTCCAAAATTCTCTCTCGTCGCCCCCATGTTCCCTTTTACGTTTTTAGTGCGCTGAGGCTGAGCCGCCGGGAAATCAGGAAAACGGCCGTAGTGAAGGATGGTGGTGCGGGAAAACTGCACCTGGCGCCCAAAAATACATTTTCGGATCTTTTTCGGATTTCAGCACGTTGGGAGTGGCCACGGATTATTTGTAGGCGACGCCGGTAGACGGCATACGTCACAATATATATAATACTTTAAGATGTATATTCGCTTTCTTTTTTTTTTAAGGTGGGCACAAGAACAAGACGTTGGATGAAATTTCTGAGCTCTATAAGGAAATTGGTACTAAAATATTCACACAAAGTACTTTAAAAGGTACTAGCAATTTGATGTGGAGTCATGCATATTATGACACGGCGTTATGGGAACAACTATTACAACAACAACTGGGCGATAAAGATTTAATAGATACTGCGCGGGACCCGAATTCCCCAAAGGTTTGTATAAGTAATCATACGAAATAATCAATCAATGAATGAATTGGAGATACGAATTTATACCGCATGTCTCATCCCAAGTAGGACCCTCGAAGTTTCGACGTTTGTGAGCGAGTTTCTCGCTCGTGTTCTTGCCACAATATAGTGATATTGGCCGACGATTAAATGTTTTGACACTTTCAAAATGTTTCACCAAATTAGACTAACCCAAAAATCTAGAGCTAGATTGTCGAAAATAATCACATCTACCGGACTTATCCTTCCGTACGGTAAATAGTCAGATTATTAATAAGTTTCATATAAATAACTGATGCATTATTTCAACCAAAAAGGCTTTTAATTATGGCAATCTGTAACTTGCAACAGTAACCTATCAATACTTCGTCGATCTATCTTTTCAGACAATAAAATTTCATTTCATTTTACTGTTGCATATAAGAAGTGAAAATATGATGTCTCGATATAATATCATGTCACCAAGTAAACTGTGTGCCCTTATCCAGGGTTTTATAGGCCGAAGACATAGGTTTGACGCAGTAATAATAGAGAGGGTGGGGTTAAGTAAAAAAGGGGGGGACAATGGGGGGGGGGAGCACAGAAAATGATATAATTGGAAAGAAGAAGAATGCAAAATGAAAAATAAACGAACAGATAAACGCTATGAGAAAGAAAACAGAACTCGAATTACGCAATAGAGTAAATTAGAATGAAAACAACAAAATAGGGAGCCCGCTGAGGAACACGTAAATGTCGTAACGGGCTGGGAAGTTTAAACTATACAGTGAAAAGCGGTGTTGGTGAAGGGAGGAGGGCTTTGGTAGGAAAAGGGGGAGGAAGTAAATAGGGATTTACCGTCACTGAATACTTTCTACAAAATAAACGTTGAACGCCTGCTACTGACCTGAAGGGGTCCTCAGATATTTACTTTGACTCGATTCTGGATATGGCTAGCAGGTGGCAGAGGAATCTCAGGGAGAAAGTTTCTGATTACAACGGCTTCCTAATTATTATCTCGGTTTTGAATTTGTAGGGCGCAATATGAAAGGGTAAAAAGAGCTATCCAAGCATAAGGGACACAAAATACTAAATCTAGAACGCAACGTACACCACTCGGCCTCACGTCTGCGCCAGAAGGCCGATTTTTGATAACAAAATAAAAATAAGAAAACGCCGGTCCTCTTGAGGATAACTCTCAATAATCAAAAAAGGACTATAAAGTAGAATGGCCTGTTAAATTTATTCCCGGCTGCACCCGCGGAGTTGGAGGAAGGAGGCTCTACCGCTGTTACATAGGCCTATTAAATATCCACGTAACGGGATTACGCCGGGGAAATAAATCGGCTGGCTAGATGGCTGCCCATGCCTTCCTCTTATTCTGTTGCCTAGACTAACGTGTCCTCTCTCTCGAAACTGATGTCTCGATAGTGTCCGAACCAGTGCTCTAGGGGATAGAAAAAGAGAATAGAAGGGCGTAGCGAGGGGGGGGGGGGGGGGGGCTGGCGCACAGATGAATTGGACACATATGAATTTTTATTGCAAATTCTATCCACTTTTAAATAGATAGAATAGAATTAGATATGAGCGATGTCTTATTTTAGTATATTGTATATGGTTTAATATTAGTTTACGCAAGGTTTAGTTACGTTGTAACCGTTGCCTGGTTTTGGGGACTTGTACCTGGCGTCCTCGCTAGTGCGGTGAGATCCGATGAGGCTATAGCCTACCGTCGCTCTCTAGCAGAACTGCTCTTTCTCGTGAGCATCATTTTGTTCACTCTGTTTTCAGCCGCCCCCAGGTCGCTTACCCTGCAGGTTTGTGGTCGCCACGAAGATTCCTAGTCTTTCGGCGTCTTCATGGGGTTTCACTGATTACCGTTATAGTCGGCAGCCGATGCTTTTAATGACCCTATCGGCAGGTAAATACTTTATGTCTAGCCCCTTATTACTGTAAGTGGCCCTCGGAGCACTCCAATTTCTGGCGCTAGTGCAGCGAAGCTCCTTGTTGCTCCTAAACGTTTTCGTTCTTTACACGGTGACTTTCCCTCGGCCGAAATCCAAACTTAACACCCAAGGCCCATTGAACTACTTTAAATATTAATACTATCACAAAAATTTATTAACAAAAGTTGTCCACTTGATGTCCTCATCAATCGGATTTAGGTTTGGTTGACCTTAGCTTGACCTTGCGGTTACTCCTTTAGGTGAATGTGTCCTTATAGTCAAGGAATGACCTTCAGAGGTAATTCCGTTAATTCCCTTCATACTTGATCTTCACACCCTCCACGCTCATCCTTGTGTCCTCGACTTCTGGTTGCTGAATGGTCCCTTCGTGTTGCACCCTTCCCTTGGCCTCATGTTAACTCCCCTTTCTCTGTGGTGGATGGTATGGAATTACCGCCCAATTCCATTAGTTTACCTTGACTAGGGTTGGTCAAGGGCGAAGTCGTTCCTTCCTCTTTCCATTCCTTTTGCTCATCAAATGTCCTCCTATCAATAGTACCTTGCTGTGTTTGTTGGTGAGGGTTGATGGTGAATAGGCACCGCCCCTCTCCATCTCTTGACCTTGACTCGGACTGGGTGTGGGTAAATTCTCAACTCCCCCTTTCCATCCCTTCTGCTTGGCCAATTGTCCCTTATTGTCATCCCTTTGCCTCGATGCAGTAGGGAGTTAAGGACATGTGGATGCTACCTATATCTTTCTTCTGACCTTGACCTATGGGGGGTGTAGGTGAAGACTCAACTCACCATTTTCATCCCTTCTCCTTGGTCAATGGTTCCTTACTGTTATCTTTTCATATCAGTGCTATGGGGGTTGGTGGTAGGTGGATACTACCTGTTTCCGTCTTTTGAATTTGACCTAAGTGGGGTGTGGGTGAAGTTTCGCCTCCCCTCCTTCGTTTTTTTGTGCGTTTAATGGTCTCTTGATGTTCCTCTTTGTGGTTTTCTGTTGCGGGGTTATGGTGGGGTCTCTCCCTTTCGTTTCTTCGGCATGTGTTGTGTTGGAGTTTGATTGGGTTTCCTCCCTCTTCCTTCCTTTTGGCCTTGCTGTTGCCGTCCGTTGTCATGAGGACTACCACAAGGTTAGGATAAGTATATGAGAGAGCATTAAATGTTTGAAAACGTTCCGTCAGACAAAGATAACTTACAATATCATTGAATTACTGATGGAAGATCGCTCAGGAGGCAAAAATTTGCACTTGTGTCCAATGGGGTTTGTGCGCAACTGAGCTTCAGCCGGCGAAGAGTAGGGGTCTTACACTAACAGCAATGGTCCTTATGCAATATAATATAATGACATTCAACACGTTGAGTACCACGCGAATTTATAAGGAAATCGCCGTCAGGCCACGCGTGCTGTTTAGAAGTGCACTGGTATTGTGGTATAGTAATGCGAAGCGCACTAATAACAAATTGAAACTTACTCGATGGAGGTGTGTAAATATATAATGGCCATCAAGAGACTCGGTCGAGTCTCGTGCCAAGTACAGGCAAACGGCTGTACAGGGCACAGCTTGCAAAGACTTTACCCGAGTCAACTCCTTATAACCTATGTTTGGAACGAAATATCTTATGAACTGCTATATATGAGAAACAAGTTATTGATACATTCATTATAGGAATTGAGGGTTCTGAATTGATAGCCACCAAGTTCAATACGATTAGTGTACGAGATGAGGGCATATTGAGATTGCGAGCGAGATGATTTTGTTTCAGTGACCCGCCAAGTAATACTCGATGAAGAATCACCTAAAGTTTTATTAATTATTAAATGAGCATTAAATCTTAATTAAATACGGAAGGCAGTAATAATGTAAAAGAGTAGCGAAAACGGTATAGGAAATTTTGAAAATACAATTAAAATGATGGGCCAGTGCTAGATCATATAATAGAAAAACATGCAGTGACTTATGTACTTGGCCTCAATAATATGATTTCCATACTTTTTGTAAGAGGAATTCACAGCACTCCTATACTTAGCGTAGTTTTTTACATGTAAGTGTTTCTTGGGAGATTGTTTCTTATGGTAGTAGAAGATATTTACGTTTAGAACGAAATGCTTATGGACATTCATTCAACACGTTTTATATCATATTTTACACTGTCAATCACCGGCGATTGTCGCGGCCTGAAAGAAAAGTTAATGCCAGTTACTGGTGAATGACGCAGCCTGAACGGAAAATTCAATGTCAGTGACCGATGTCTGACGTGGCACTCAACGCGCCGCATGATCATACGTATTTTCGACTCCTTGATGGCCTGTCTGAGGATTACCGGGGTTTCCCCATAGGATACCCTCATGCGAGGGTTTCCCGGGTACTAATTTCCATACGTCCAAATTTTGAGTCACTCGATTCACTAACGCGTTTAGTCTGAATCGATAAAAGCAACCGTTTTCTACCTTCAACCCTTCCACTTGGCTGGATTTTTGGCTACGTCAGTCTTTTGTCGTGAATGCCGTCCCTTACAGTGTGTGCTCTTACAGTCCTAGCCTTGTAATTTTAAGCCTCAGCATCCTCAGCAACCTGTCGGATTCTTTAGTAGGTTATGTAACCACCTCTGAGTGATGTGGTCTGTAACAGTCACAAAATGGTACCTCTCAATATATCTTCGAAAATGCTCGATGGCCCACACAACCACGAGGCATTCCTTTTCAGTCATCATTTAGTTTCGTTTGTCTTTATTCATGATGAGACTATCAAATACGATTACTCGTTCTTCATTGTCTATCGTTTGTGTTAATACCGCGCCAATTTCATAATTACTCGCGTCTGTGTGAAGAATAAACGGTACCGAAAAATCAAGACACGAAAACATTGGCGGAGTCACAAGGGCACGCTTAAACGTCTCGAAGGCGGATTCCTGTGCCCTCCACCACTCCCATTTACTCTTCTTGCTAGTGAGAGTCGTGAGCAGTTATGTGACTGCTGCAAAATATTGTATGAATCGTCGCTATCACGACGCCATACCCAGAAAACGTCTCAATTGACGGATATTTCGCGGCGGTGGATACTCGATTACCGGCGCGACTTACCATATGAAGGGTCTACGTTAAATCCCTTTGCTTTCACTATAAATCCGAGGTTCTGTACCTCATTACGACAGAATTCGCATTTCTCTCAGTTGATTTTCAAGTTTGCGTCCTTCAGTTTGGTCAAAACCTTTTTTTGTTATACTAGATGTTCGTTAAAGGTCTTGGTCGCAATTATATCATCAAGATACGCGAAAGCGTCCCCACCCAAGTTCGAATCGCATCTATTCCGAAGAACAGTTGGCTCATCAAGTCAGGTATCACTTGACATGAAATTAAGTTCGTTTCGTTACGAATTGACATGAGAGTCATCGCGTGACTACCTACACGTGCTTTTGCCCCGTTGGCCATCGCGACGGTTCTTCCCTAACTTTGTTCACAATAATTCTTAAATCCGTTATCTATTCGTTCTTAATCGTTTGAATACATGACGACGTTGCACCTATATCTACTAGTGCATGTACAAGATATTCGTCTATTCGTACCTTTTTAAATGAATTCGCGTACCAAGAGGTCGCGTAACTATTGGACAAATTTTCCTGTTCGTGATCAAGCGAGCGCAGACCAACCCTCAAAATCACTCCTATTGCGTCATCTTCGGTTCCTCCGGTTTCTTTAGGCTTCGACGGTCGTCCTATACTTACTTCCTCTGAAACTACTCCCGAGAAGCGTGCTCCCTCCACTTCTGCCGCCTCTAAATACAACTCGGGGTACGGTAAGACGGATAAATTATCGCCTCCGTGCGAATCTCACTCTTTGGAGTCGCCACTACGACACGCCTCCAAAGCGCGGACGGTGCTAACAAAATTTTCACTCTGGCGTCGAATGGAGAAAGATTCCTTGTCAATTCTTCCTGGTCCTTCAACATTAAGCGTGATCTATTTCCTGAAATATTCTCGGATGAAAGTAAGCCCGAATACGCTTGTATGTTCTTCTCGCCCCCCTTAGGAATGACGGACAATCGGTCCGCCCGCGTATCGGAGACAGCTGAGAACCTTCCGCTATATCCTATTACAGCAGTGACGACCGAGCGGTCTAAGGCGCGTACTTATTACCGTTCAAAGAGAGGTATCTCAGTTCGATTCCTAAGCTATTTCTTTATTGCAGTGTTAAATTTGTTTATTAAAATGCAGATACTGAATAAGATTTTTGTTTTCAAATAACACGTTTATTAAATTTAATACACGGTATCTGGAAAAAACTTCCTATTCAGTATATTAATTTTTTTGAACATTTTAAACAGTATAGTTTACAAAAAACCACGAAAATTTGCATGAAAATGTGCATATTTGTTTTAAAACATGTATGTGTGATTGAATATTTTTATAACATTTGCAAAACTTTAAATAAATACACAACCCATGATTTTTTTTATAATTGATGATGAAAAATCACGGTGTATGCTTTCCAGTTGAAGAAGAGCTTACATTGTCTCGTAGGCGAGTAAATGATGTTTTCATCTAAAAAAAAACACGGTTAATACTAATTTTATGTACAATCTCGTATATACAGAGGGACATCTATGTTATTTATCAAATGGCATAAATGTTATATTCCGACATAAGCATGTGAAAGCGAAAGTGGATATAAACTGTATTTATTATTTACAAAAATAAAAATTTGGAAATTCTACAACAGGTTCATTGAATGTTGGCGTGCATAGTCATGCTCTTACTACTGAAGGTAGAGCTTTTATCTGCGCGATAGATCTTTGAATTTATTTTGAGCCTAAATACAATATATCGCTTCATAATTTTCGCTTTCAGGTTGTGACATTGCGGCAAAACACATGGAATTTGACTAAACCGTTTAATAAAGAATTTTTTCAAGTTGACATTCTTTCAGTCCCGTAATGTTTCGTTATATGACCTGAATATTATCTCCATTTCTACGAAAAAATTAAATGTTCTTTCATTCACAAAAAAATAACGTGTTTTCGGCATAA
The DNA here is from genome assembly GCA_030142285.1 of Calameuta idolon. NCBI lineage: Eukaryota > Metazoa > Arthropoda > Insecta > Hymenoptera > Cephidae > Calameuta > Calameuta idolon. Next base: position 4,799 of record JARQSV010002678.1, on the reverse strand, counting down.
GACCTAATGATCGTTAGCTTGCTATAATGTAGGGGCCTTTGCCGTCGTGGAACCTGTTTCAACAATGCACTGCTCACATGTTACCTGACTCTTTTGAATACTTGCTATAATGTATCCAGCTATGTTATATGAAAGATGATCGTTTTTTTTTTTTTTTTCTCATTAGATTACTGATTTCAACTTCTGCGTTTAGACGCCCTTGTTCCGAACTCACAATTCGATTTTGATCCTGCAAAACGGTCAGAAAGTCGGGTAAATATTCCGTATCGTCTTCGTCGTAGTTACCAGAGGACACCAGGCGCATGAATTGTGATACAGTAATCATTTTCAAGTGATACTTGAATTGAAAAGCAGTCAATGTGCAGTGCATTGTTTGCTTCTTAGGACACTGAATAAGTTCTCTACGCAGTCTTGGGTGAATCTGCCTAACAAAACGAACTGGAAAGATCGTTCTTACATTGCCAGTTTGAAATGGTTTCCAATCTTTTTTGTCGCCGACTTTTAGTAACGTCATCAGATCTACGACTTCATGAAGGAATTTAATCGTTTCAGTATACTTGCGAGATCTTATCGTTCCCAGGGCCAAATTTGGGCGTCTACTGGTCATAAGCGTGAACCATCTTGCGATGAATCCAACAAGCCAAGATGTTGTTCTCAAATCTGGCGTCTCCTCTTCATCGGCTATCGATTGAAGAGCCGAGCTAACATCATGGCTAAAAACGCTAGAAGCAGTCGCGACCCGCATTTTCAGAAAATGGCGTTTTTTTCGAGATATTCTTTACGCAGTTTCGGCGTTAACAAGAATTATAAGTGTTTCACGCTTACTTCGTCCGATATCAAATTGTAAGACTTTACACATGTCTGGGGGATCGTCATGTAATTATTATTTAACAGGCTTTCTTTAAGATTTTTTAATGCATGCGGAGCATCGTGGAAGAAAAACAATTGTCTATTCCCATCAGAAGGATGAACGCACGAATTGTGTGGAACTGTGTATCTGCCAGCGATAATACCAAATGCTTTCCACATAGTCCGATTAGCCGATCCCATGTCCGATGCAACCCCATTTATTCGCAAACCTATTGCTTCGGTCCGTTGTATTTATTATTTGTACTATAATGTCTTTGAAGCTTGACCCATTTACCTTATTACCGGTATAATAATAGGTAACCACTTGCTTCCATTTATGTCCAATACCAGCAAGCATAAACACGACTCCATGCGTGCCAGTACCTGAATGGTTTGGTAATGTCACTGTCCCTGCATTTGAGTTTACAGACGTATCATAAATTTCACCCGGGGTGATACTAGTTTCATCGAGAATGATTATGCAATCATTATCTATATCACTCTTGAACTCGGCTACTTTTATAGTTAAAAACTTAAAGACTTCATCACTTATACCGCTTTGAAATTTCCAGTACTCTACTTTTCTTCTTAGTGTTCTTATAGAAGGTCATCCTTCTTTTATCAAAGTAGTGTAGCCAAAATTTCCACACGAAAATTTGAACTGTTATCCTACGACTAGAGTAGCATCAGACCATTGACATACTTTCTTCATTTGCCTATTCAGTACTTCGACTTGATCATTGTTTAATAACTTTTTAATGTACTTCCTGTTCGAGCTGCTTTATTCTTCTTTGTACTTTTCTTCTCGTTACCTTATGCTTTTTCTTCATAATTGTTCGCAAATTTTCACGTTTCTCGTACATTTTCTTCAACTGCTGGCAATTGGGACGACTACCTAGAATTTTTCTTGCACAATCTTGTGGCAGACTTTCCAAATCTTTCTCTTGTTTCAACTCTTCTTCGCTATTACAATTCTCTGAAACTTTTCTATTGACCTCAGTTTCTAATTCCACTTCTTTCTGCTCCGCTTCCGGCTCAACTTGATTTTCTTCATTTTCGATTTTAATTGACGCTACTACAGAAATATTTTGATCTGGATTGTCATCTTCAACGACTGGAGTCAGGTTGTCTGAGAAATAGAATGAAGAAAAGTACATAATGTTTATAAATTAGATAAGCTGTTAACTAATAAAAGTGCTTCAAGCAAAACCTAACGATGAAACGTAATTTACAACAACCATTTGTCTAAGAACAGTTTAGAAGAACTATTTCTTATTGGTTGTGATAAATGAGACAGATTCACTACAGCGATGTTTTTCTCAGATTTATTAATGTTCCGTACGGTTTATGCATACCTATATGAGTGTCTTTATGCTCCATCCTGTACTCTTGCGACGGAGTCTCATCTTCGGTCAAACCAGTTGCTCTATTGAATATTGTGGACACTGCATTTTGCTTCAGCTTCTTCGTTCGATCTTCTCGTACCTTCTCCCACATTTCAGATGCAAAATGTAACTGCAACGTAGAAGTTGTAATGAAGCATTATACGTAGCATCGCAATTGGAATGTTTGTGTAAAGAAAAATGAATATTTACTTCGCATACAATTGCATGCTTAGTTGGTGTCCAATTCTTTTTGGTCAATGCCTGTATCCACATGTTCCGAACAACTTCATGTTGAGGGAAATAACTCACCTTTAAACCCTTTCCTGATCTATTGGGATATGCTGCACATCGGGGCATTTTAATTACATAACTGAAATATAAACACACTTTGTATGCACTGAAAATAGGTAGGCGGTATCGGGACATTTTTTTATATACCAATCAATTAACGTTAATTACAGCTTTGAAGTTAACGTACGTTATTGTAAAGCTATTGCAATATGATTATGTACATATTACTCGTATTTATATCATGCAAAATACTTGTTTTTCTTTGGAAACGCAATATTTTTTCAAACTTCTACTTACACATTTTCCACTCTTAGACAACTGTTCTTCTTCTTCTTGTTCCATGATTGGACAACTACAGACAACTGTTGAACCTCACTGAACCTCACTCTTTACCATTAACTCTATGCACACTACACAATGCGAAAGCCTCCCATATACGTATTCACACACACACATTCCGGAAAGAGCCCTAAAAATGGCGGAGCCAATCAATAAGAGGCCCACCGTTGGCCGGACTCTTACTAGAGGGACTCTAGTGATGTTACGTCTGTCCCGCGTTGCGCGCCTCCTGGGCCAATAGAACTGCTGTCTAGAGATAGCGCGAATGACGACCCTCGCACGTCGCAACCCCCTCTTCGTGGAACTCCAGCTGGCTTTTTCCTCTCTCTCTTTCTCCGTGGCGATGCGACTTCTTGAGCACGGCGGGCGAGTGATTTGTTAGAACTTCGGCAGAGTACACAGCAAAAAAAAAGGAAAATAATCAAATATCATGTGATTTAATAGGCCCTTGCAGTCGGTGGATGCTGCCTGGACTTCCATCGTGACCTTGAGCCATTCTCGTGCTTCAGCGTAATTTTCGTCGAGGACCCGACGGGTGTAATCCACCCCATCATAAGATATAATGGTGTCACTGTGACTATTGTATAAGGGGGCTACAAAAGACAGACAGGAGATACAAAAATGGAGAGTAAACTCCGCCTAGTGACCGGACTTATTAATTAGTCTTAGGTCAACCGCAAATCAGAAGCTACCACGAAGTCGCGAATAATCTTAGATAGAGATCAGATTGATCAGCAGTCATAGAGACAAGTCAAGGGTCAGAAGTCAGAGATGAATCAGGTGACAAAGTAGGACTCTCTAAAAATTGAACTTAAGAAAAATATCTAAGTTCAAATTCTAGATTCAATTTCTGATTCTTAAAATCTTTCTAATTGTAAATCTTTTGTTGCCAATTCCAAACTCAAATTCAACTCTCGAACATCATATTGAAAATCTATTTTAATAAGTATAAATTGTCTTATTTTACTGATAACTAAAAATATTTTGTTGAATTTGTTATTAGCCGTACTCAATTCTGTCGTATAATTCTCTATTATCAATCCTCTTTTAATCCCTAAATCAACGTCTATCCTCGTTCAACAATCACGTAAATTCCTTATTCGTGGTCAAGCGCATCACATCGCACGCAGAAGTTCAGTTTTATCAGTTTCCTTAATAGTGTCCAATTGTGGATTTGAATTTCTATCCACCGTCGATAATAATTTCTTCTGTACAACCAGTCCTCTTGACCATCAACGGCACAGGGTGCAAGTAACTGGCCGATCCCGGGTAACTTTCTGAAAGGAAAGACCCTAAACAGGCCATTGTGGCCGTCCTCCCGGCGTTGCAAATTTCTCGTAAGTACCCGCCCGTAAAGTGAAGAAGAACGGACTTCTCGTTAATGCTTTATCTATAACGTGCGATCATGCAACTAAATTTTAACGAATTCTTTTAGTTGGGACTCGAAACAAATTAATTAATTTAATTTTTTTAGCAAAAACAAATAATATTTAGCAAAAATCGAAACCAATTATATAAATCTTTTTTCTCTTTTAGATAAACACTAAGCCCATAAATTAATCAAAGTAATATAGGAAATACTTCTCAATAGTACACCAACTTGTAATTTTTTAATTAGGTTTATTCTTGAGATAAAGTAGTAACCGACAGATATTGTACGCCAAAGGCTTCCGAGGGCAGTCCCCGAGACTTGTCGCCCATACCTGCCCCGCCGTTAGGGCCCTGGTACCCCGTCGCAGCTAGCTTGGTACAAGAGGAATGCTCCACCTTTGTACAAGCCGGGAACGACACGTTCGTTCAAGACGCCTTCAATTGAAGTACCAATAACCTTGGTGAGGCCGCCAGACACCAGCTAACAGATGTTATGCTGGGAGTCCCCTGACCCCATTGAGAAACGCCAGGCCAAGCAGTCCACGCGCATAGCAATGCGCTACG
>JARQSV010002677.1:0-20287 GCA_030142285.1 Calameuta idolon | reverse complement strand
ATGTCACACACGGGGTCAGTAAGACCTGATGCGCGCTAATACGGTGACGGCCTGGAGGTAAGTTATCTCGCATCAAAGTTGCGTTTATAATTCTTGTTTGTAATTAGTGGAGAAACTTTTCAAAACTTTTCCGTTCAGTCCATGCTACGTGCAATCGTTTCAGTCGCATTTCGAGTATAGCGTTATGAAATAAAAAAAAGGAATGTTTATATATCTCTATCAAAATTCATATTGATCAACAATTAATTTTTATTTATAATAAAGCCTAAATTTGATAATAAAATATTAGATTCGATGAGGCTAGTCGCTCTTTCTTTCATTACCCATTCATCCACACACATAACCCACACTTTTCTGACAAATATTTACGCTAGTAATATATACAGGGTGTCCCATTTGAAACAGGACGTTTAAATATCTGTTTAAGGAACAGCGAGACAGCAAAATGTGTTAGACGAAAGTTATAGGGTACGAAGGGGGTAAGTCAGTGCAAATAGAATTTATGCTCCTACTATTTATGCTTCTTAACATTTTTGAACCGCCACAAACTGTGCGTCTCATCGAGACGAATTCAACCATACCCTATTTCATGATTTATTCATCGATTTTTTATGAAATATCACACAAAAATAGAACAAAATCTGATTATCTTTATTAAAGTTTCTTCCATATTGTATTTCACATATTCTACGTCTGTGATTGTGTAGGTACAAGGCACACTTATTGCAGAAGATATTCGACGTTGCCACCATTTTCAGCGATACACAGCTCCAGCCGGCATCGAAAGTTTCCAATAACAGACCGAAGAACTACAGGTGAAATGTTTGCAATCGCATCTCTGATGCGATTTTGTTCCACTTTCGTGTGATATTTCATAAAAAATCAATGAAAAAATCATAAAATAGGGTATGGTTGAACTCGTCTCGATGAGACGCACAACCTGTGGGGGTTCAAAAATGTTGTTGCCATTTAAAAGAAACTGGCTTTATGCTTGCAGCATAGAAGCATAAATAGTAGGAGCATAAATTCTATTTGCACTGATTTTCCCCCTTCGTACCCTACCACTTTCGTCTGACACATTTTGCTGTCTCGCTCTTCCTTAAACAGATATTCAAAGGTCCCGTTTCAAAGGTAACATCCTGTATAGCAAAAATATAATATGAATCGCATACATATTCAAATATAAGTTTATATAGTGAATTTAATTTTCTGAAGTGAAATAACGTACTGCCAGTAAGTAAACTAAAACATTTTTACTAAAAATATATACCAAGTGGATTAGTTATACTATTAAAATATTTTGAGGTTGTGAACCGTTTTCATGAAAAATATCTCTCAAATAAAAAACTAAAATTTGTAAACGCATTAAAATTGAATTCAATTCGAATTATTTTTTTGAATAAAATCCGCCTTGTGCACAAATCCTCAACACACCTTCGTTCCGCATTTTCTCGCCACAAGATGTTTACAAATCAATATCTCGAGTATTAGCAGACTCGCTCACTTTTTTATAGAAAACTTGCTATGAAGTGCACTGCAATCAAGCAATGAAATAATAAACCAGTATTAAAGGGAACTACCTTCTAGAACCTTCTTTTTGTTATGTGTTTTTTTACGGCTTGAATATAATTTGAATATCCCTTATTCTCTTAAATAATATTGCATTTCTTTAAAAATTAATTTCAAACTTTATTAATCGCGTCGACGAGTCAGAAGGCGGGCCAATAACAGAAAAATGTTTCTACCACACATTGTCTATTTGTTTAACTAATTCTAAGGATTTGGACGGCTCTAGAAAGTTACGGAATTCATATATAATAACATCATAAAATCATTGATGATAAAATGTAAATATGCTATAAAGAAGTTTTATATTATTTGCCATTTTGATATAATTTATGATTATTTGGATCTGAGCTAAGAATAGTTTTTCTAGTAACTAGATTAGACTTAAATTATTCATTTATTTACAGAAACATACGGGGAAGGTGCAAGAAAAATTAGGTTACGTCTTCTTCTGTGAAGCAACTTTAAGTTGTTTCTGTGTAACTTAAATAGTTATCATAAAATGAAAAAAAAACAGTTTATTAGAGATTGAATAACATGAAAAAGGTGAAATAAACCATTTAATAATTATACTGCTTTTATTATTTATTGATTTACTTATGTATACAAAACAAATGTAGAAATAGCATAGGCAAACAGGGGCCAATGTGGGAAGGTGATGGGTAAAATCTGGATAGGCAATATTGCCAGAATGTGAACGGCCTATATGTATGGGTCCAAAATGGGTAGCCTATATGGGCCGAAGACAAATAAGCGTGACATTTTGATATGGGCCCAATATGGGCCACTGAACTTGGGTCTAGATAATAATGTGGCAAAATATCTTGGTCCCGGTTAACGCCCAGAGAAAATTTCTACACAGAAGGACATGGAAACTGACTTCTGTCATAGGAAATGACTTTCTAAAGGTATGGAAATACACAAAAATAATTGCATTCTATGAGAAGCATGCTCATTACTTTAGCATAATATCTGATTCTTGCAAATATTTAATTCTTGTTATAAAAATTTCAAGTTAGCACAAAACTTAGACTGGAATTTTTAAAATAACTTTTTATTACAGGACTTAGGCTTTTTGAAAATAACCATTTAACATCGATGCAAGAGGTAATTCATTATAGTGTCCATTTAATAAAAAGAATAGTAATATCTTAGACTAGTATAACAAGTCCACCATATGATATATTTATAAGGGTGTGAAATATATCTAAATTTGTATGTAACAATTTTCGAGTTTACTTATAGAAATAAAGAGGATTTTCACGACACAATGTCACTACAAGTTCTGAAAAGAGACGCCAAAAAAGAAATGATTATTACTTTTTTTCTTATTAGCACATAATTGAACTAAAAACTTCAATAATATTAAGGTACTAAAGAATTATTTATCCGGTTTCAGCCTTTCCGTGGATATGTTCGTCGGTTTCCCCTTCACGTCGATATTGAATACTCGACAGCGATTCTGTTGATGACCTTGTGTGGGCCCGAGTAGGGCTGTTGCAGCGATTTCCTGATGGCGTCCTCACGCAGAAATACATGTGTACAGATCTTTATTCACGAATATGCTACTTTTGATGTGGTGTGAATTCCTCAACGAAAATGTTCGGGTCACTGGGCATCACTGTTAAAAAATTCGCCGGGGATCTTGAGTATTGCGCCATAAAGTGCAATCTCTTCAGCTCCTCCTTGTAGCATGTGCATAACCCCAGGAGAATCGTTGATACCCATCCATTAGATGGAGGATGATGCGCTGTGGTTCTGTTGCGTTTGCTACCGATGATTCTGGCAAGGGTGGTGAACAGTTTAGATTCAAACCGACTTCCTTACTCCGCAGTTGTTGGTTGTGGAGTTACGAATCTTGAAATCCAGTTGTTTTAGAAGGTCTTGGCTACTGTGTCTGCAGTTATGTGCGCTACAGGTATGGCCTCCAGCCACCTCGAGAACCTGTCCACCATCGTGAGACGATATTAATATCCTTGGGATGATGGAAGAGGTACTACTATGTCGATATGGACCTTCTCAAACCGATTATAAGAGACAGTGAAATTTTGTGGTAGGTTCCTTGTATATTTTTGTTGTATCTTTACTCGATGACAGAATAGGTATGCTCGTGCACAACCGGTGCTATTCTTATTCATCTCTGGCCATACAAATTTTTGTGCAACAGAGGTCTGGTTATTCTAGTGCTACGATGTGGCAGCCGGTGCACGAGATCGAATACTTGTCTACGCTATGACTTGGGTACGTACGATCGGATATTTTTTCATGAGCAATTGCAGTGGAGGGTCGACTGAGTGTCGCCAAGATAAAGTTCTGCAATTTCAGAGATGAGGTTGGTTCCCGTTTCTAAGTGCCGATGACAACGGGCATAGCTATGGCGTCCACTCACTATAAGACATTGGCAACAACATTCTGCTCACCGGGCAAATGGACTACATTCTTAGTATTTTGTCCAATGAGATCAAGCTGTCACTCCTTGCGTGACGAGTCACATTCGGCCCTCTGTCTAAATCTGAACGTGAGAGGCTTGTCACCAGCTTGCCTCCGCCGTGTTCTTGATAAAAATTAATAGCACCAAGAAATCTGCGGAGTTCGAGAATTATCTTTGCAGTCTTGGGAATATCCTACTCCACCACTGGGACCTGATGCTAGACAAAAACTAAATCTATTTTCAAGATCTTCTTGCTGTAGAGTTTATGCGCAAAGTCTTGAATATGAAGAATCGGATACGTAGATATGGATTTCTCCGTGGTTAAGGGACGAGGCCTTTCAGCAACTGGAGGGCGGAACGTGACTTGGACGCAGTGTGAGTGTGACTGACTGCGTAACGTTCGTGATCTTCGGAAAGTTTTACAAAATCTTGTGGAAAGGCGATTCCTCCAAAACTCTAAAAATAATATATTGTGATGTTGGCGCTAGCAGTCCATGTGATGTCAAGCCTGTGACGTTGTTGATCAGGCAGCATTGTTGAAGATCTATTAAAAATCCAAAATGCTTCAGCAAGTCGGCACGGAGAAGACTGGATAGGATCAGTTTAGCGGCACGGAAGCCCCACTTAAAAGCTCGTGGAAGTCCAAAACCAGGGATAGCAATTTTACCCCAAAGGCGTCTATCGATGAACTTACCCCAAAGGCGTCTATCGTGGGATTGCGCATTCCGTTTATCAGCCTGCGTGCTGGGTAACACGGAAATGTCTGCTCCCGTATCTATGAGAAAGCGTCCGGCCGACACCTTATCTGTGATGTGTAGGCGGCCTCCTGATGCTGACAATGAGTCATCGCCGACCACGACCGGTGACTACGGCTCTACTCGTTTCTCTGTTGTTTGGTGGATGTTGCCAAAAATACAGACAGCAAGCACTTCCTGGCCTGATCCTCAAACCGTTGGCGATAGTAACATATTTGAACTTGTTCCGGCTGAGGTTCCTGTTTGCTATTAGTTCCTGACGTAATTTTAGCTCTCGACCTGGATCGTGAACATTCATACTTCCCACTGTTAAGTTTACGAAACCTCGAACAGCACATAGAAAAATTTGGCAAACGCTGAAAACTACTGCCAGGCTATGTGTAAGGGTTTTTTTAGTATGAAGACAGACTCGCTGATTCGTTACACCGAATTAGCGTATACTCGCACATCTAGACATATTTTTCTGCTGTATCGACATCTGCTATAAACAAAGGGAACACGAATGGCGTTATGGTAGCTGTCGTTTCTGGTAAATGACGATTATGGCAAATAAGAATTCTGAATATTGATATTCTGACAAATGACAGCGACATTCAGGTAAATAGAGATGCTATGATACTTTTGGTATTTGCAGTAAATTTCGACACGTACTCTGAAACTTAAATGGCCCTAATGTAAGCAGGCTTTACGGGCTAGTTCGCGCCGCCAGTGACTTGATCAGATTCCGTTATCCATGTCCCATCCAAGCGCGTTCTCATACCGCATTATTGAAATCTCAACGTTCATTATCTCAAAATTTTTATATGAGAATTGATAAACTTAAAAATACGTATTTGCCATGGAATGTTGCTCTAATGCTTTTGGTACCGAATAATCTATATAATTATGTTCAGAATATATGTATAAATCACATTTAACTCTCTCTGGATCATAGTAAACTCTCCACCGTTCAGTAGGCATCGTTTCAGCGTGTTGAACAGCGCCCGGGGGAACTGCGCGCTGCATCGTAGACCACGGAGAAAGCCCCTACGGTAAATGTACCAAATGCCGATGTGGCCGGGCCCTATTCGCTCGAAGTCACATCTGTTTTCATTTATTGCCAGTACTGTAAGACGAGCAGTATGTAGTCCCTTTACGCGAATGCATATAAAGTATTCAATATGGCAATTCAGTGATGAGATCTACTGCGCGTACGCCAGAACAATCTCATATGTGGGACAAATCCCACCATTTGATAACACTGCAATGGCGCTTAGAAAATGGAATCGGAATTGAGGAATACTGGGAAGTTAACCAATCAGGTCCATTCCATTCCGAATTTTGATATCTTGGTTTCCCATGGAGAAAATTCTAACCTTATAAGAAGCTAATTCTTATTAATTAACACGATTTAAGATAATAAATAATGTAGAAGATAACTTAATATTTTTAATTAAATTTTGGTAAATATATCACATTTGTCTAGAAAGTAGGTATAAAGGTTTGTTCTATTTCTTATAAAGTATACTCTATGGAGAACCAGGGTACTAAAATTTGAAACCGAATAATCCTGATTGGCTAACCTGGCACCGTTTCACGTTTCTGGTTTCATTTTCCCAGCGTCAGGGTGCCGTTCGATACATCAGAAATCGAACACAAACATACGTGAGCGTAACCTAGCACTCGCTATTCCGCCGAGCTTATCGCGTAGATTAACATTGTCAAATTTCTAAGGAGAGCACTGCGATCTACCTCAGAAACTTCAGTTGACGTCACATTTATTTCGATCTATTATCCTCACCGTGATTAGTCAATTTGCACGTAGAGCCATAGCCAATAGATAGGCAAAACATCACTGGGGCTACCGTACTAACCACAGGCGCATCCTCTGTTCCTCAAAGACAGGTCAGAGAAATATAGGAATGGACAACAAATATAGGGCGCTTCCATGACAGTCTTTTTCTACAATACCGACATTTATTTTGGACGATTGTAATTGACGAATTTCGAAAAACTGTTGTACTTGTCATCGAAAACTTAATAAATCTTTTTTATTTTATTTTATCATTTAATCTTGTATTGCCTAAGTTCTTAAAGACGTCAGCCCCGAACATTTACTTATATCTTATTTCGGATATTCATAAGGAGCGTACGAAATTGCACTATCGATAAAGTTTACAATATATCAAGTTTGTATAGAAATTAAAGCTGAATTTTCGTTTCGTTTTCCGTAAAATATGCTCTATGGGAAGCCAAGGTATTAAATTTCTGAACGGGATGATCCTGATTAGTCAATCTCCACTACCTCGTTATTTCGATTCCGTATATTCCAGTTGTTTTAAGACCCTCGGAATTATTATTTTTTTTACAAATTTTCCACGAACATGAACAATCTGTATCTCTAGCAATTATTTCAGTTTTCGTATATATACATCTCATATGAAGTAAGACCTGTTATCCCAAAAATGTCCATTAATCCTTTAAAACTACAACCAAACCATAAAAACTCAGAATAGGCCTTTTCCACCATATAACTGCCGTAATGTATCATTTTCAAAATCCAAAGCATTTTCCCTCTACACATTTCACAATCTCCTTGAAAATCGCCCATAACAAATTTTAAAGTTCAGTCAGACGGAAAGCAGTCAAATTGTTTATCACTCAGTTAGATCACGAATAGCGTCAGGAACATAGTGTTCTCAACACGGATTATCAAGTTAATGAAAATATTAAAACAGTGATTCGTCGTCATACTGGGAAATCTAACACTGTTCTGTTTTTTACCCATGGAACGAAACCCTGATACGGCAACACCTTAATACTGTTGCGTCGCACATACGTATTACCAGATGGTAATATTGTTGTAGTGCATGCGCTGTTGATGATCGTACCACTGAAACGCCATATACATATTACCATACTCGCTTTCCTCGATATTATAATTTAATCTTTGGACTTCCTATACAAGTTATCGCTGTCGAATTTTACGTAGGTCAACTTGGTTGTGGAAAGGAAGGGCCAATAAAGCAAACGACTTTGTCGTTCAATGATATTTCAATGTTATTGCAAGAATACAATAAGCTCGAACGTGCTTTCGCGTTGTCTTGTAGACATCAACTGCGGGTCGTCGCGTCGATTCGTCAGCGGCGAAACGACAGATGGCATATTCGCCGGAAACGCTCTGTTATGCCCCTCTATCATAAAATAACTATTAAGGAACCGTTACCCCGAAAATTCCCTACCTTTCCTATCATAAAACTATCCTTAATCCCAAAAATATACAAACCCTTGTTCCCTGCATTTTTAAAATAGGAATTTCCCAATTACACAAAAAACCCTCCCTTCCTATTCCTCTTTCCCGTTAGACTAAGTTTACCTTATTAGAAAACATAACGTCTAAGTTTAGTTTTAGTCGTGAGTTTGTAAGAGAAGGTTCTCTAGAGAAATAAAGCAAAAGATTGTCTGCTCTTCACTGATTCTTTAATTAACAAAATCCGTTCGTGAAGTCATAGCGGCGGAATCTTGTATGTCGTATTGAATCTATGACGATATAGTTCACCACGGCATAACAGCTCGAAGCGCCACGATGTTGAACTATGTTTAATTACCGTAATATTTAAACCTACTTCAACAATCACAACTTTGTAATGGCAAATTATATATCATTGAAATCCTCCAATTCGAGTTCTTTTGTACGATTTAAATTTGTAGCGTAAAAGAGTTCTCTGAATGTGATTTCGCGGATAAACCATATGTATTAATTTAAACAGAGAACAGAAAATACCATGCAGCAGATTTTTTAACATCTCTATACGCATGCCCGTCAACGTGTGAGACACGGTTATAAACACTTACTGATAACACTGCCGTACTCACCCGATCATAATACGCGTTGTGGTTGGCTGGAACGATCATTAAGGTTCCCTAAGCTCTATATATGACCCGGAGAGAGTTAAACTCGAAATCATAATCAAAGTCTTCCCTTAAGAGTACTTCCAACACAAACTTGCTTTTTCACTGATACATCTTTGTTTCGATACAATTGTGCAGGGGTACTACTCTAGTAGAAATTTTATATGGGCTCTAACCAAGTAAAAGCTAGTCTTCTATACTTTTGTCTAGGTGCTAACTAGGAAAACAACCTAACGTCCGACCAGAAACGTAATGCATATTCTGTCTAGCAACTAGTTATGTCAAACGGTCTATATCAGTGGCAGTAGTCAACCTGATCCCTGCTGCCCACTAGTAGGGACCAGTAATTAAGTAATTATTGTATGCTTTAACTTGCTGTAATTCTGTTTTATGAATTTTATAAAGTAAGGTTACTTCCTTAATTTATAAATCACCATTACTGTAGAATCTGTGGTCTATTATAAACACAAATTCTGTCCTGGACCTTGATGAGTCCCAATCAAAAAGTTGTTATTACATCAAGGAACCGTCTGAACTGAACTCAGGTTATTAATTTTTGGCGTACTAACGAGTGCCTAATTCGGGCTCTGATAGGTTTCGACAGTGGGGGAAGAGGCAATTACGATGTAGGTTAATAGTTGGACGTACTGGTGCGCAATACTCTGGTTCCATTTATTAGGGATGCCTAGTCTCAGCCCGGCCGGGGCCTTTCGGTTATCGGGTAAACGACTAAGAAATTTCTACTATGTAAGCAACACCATGACAGTACTAGAAGTTGCATTACTGTCGCTTTTCAGGAGAAAATTCTGATTCTTTACAGTACTCTAAATTGAATCTTAATTGAAATTAAATCTTACAATGAATTTTGAAAAACGAAACAATACCATAATTTACTTCATGTATACTACATAAATAAAGGGTTTTATCATTTAAACATGTATATTTATTGCGATGTTATTCCCCACAAAAATAAAATCTCAATACGAGACTGGATAAATTAGAAGCGATATCCGGAAGCAGGGAACCGTACACAAAACGCCGTGTATAAACTCCCTCAATAAGTTTCGATAATCATAAGACCCGATACGCGAGAAGTGAAATTGTGTTGGGCTTAGTAGGACGCGGAAAAACTCGGAACAACGAAAAGGAAAAGGAAACAGGTACGGCGACAACGCCAAGCGAAGAGAATAGGAAAGATAGGAACGGCGACTCTGCCAAGCAGAAAAGAGATAGATCGATAACCGGCGACTCCGCAAAGAAAGAAAGAGAAAGGTAGATAAACGGCGCCTCCGCCAAGAACACAAAAAGATATATCCACAAACGGCGACTCCGCCAAATCTATAAGACGAACGAAACACGAAAACAGCGACACCGCCAAGAGAAGGGGGAAAAGCGGTAAGAAAGGTAGAAAGTAAACAGCGAGAGAGAGGGGGAAGGGAGAGGGAGAGAGAGAGAATCAGCGGTTATCGAAATCTCCAAAAATATACCTGGTTCAGAGGCTAGCTCATCTGGGAGAGCGTCATGGCGTTCAAGAGGTTAGGTGAGAAAAGGAATAGGCAAGCGATAGAGAGAAAAGGTAAATGAAAGATAGCAGAGAAAGATAGGTAAGTTTAGCACACCGAAGCTATATTAAAGAAAGCCAGAAAGCGGCATGCAAGCCATTCAACAGACTACAGCATTTTGAAAGCAGAAAAGATAAGATCAATTTTTAAGCGATACGGAAAGCAGAGTAGTAGAATCCCATATAAAGAAAGCGGGATTTACTAAGGTACGAAACATCGAAACTGTATAACAAAAGTCTTTAGATTAATTTTACAAAGCGATAGGTTCTTGATGAATTCTATATAAACTAAAATTTTTACTCTCAACATGGAACTAGCACGAAGGACTACGGTTCTGTTTTGGCTATACGATACGGCAGCAGGACGAATCCGTGCCGACGCAAAAGATGAGTTAAATGAAATTTCAATAAACACGGTACTACGATAGAAACGCGAGAACAAACAATTCGATTCGTAACACTACTAAAGTAGGTAACAATTTCACTCGCAAAATTTCTCGACAATTGGAAAGAGTCGAAATGGGATATACAACGATTATAGGGAACACACAGGTACAATATTATCACAAATAAATTAATACAAGCAGTAGAATCGGTATAAAATAGTCAAAAGGAATGGCACGCCCTCAGAAAGTTTAGCAAGAAAAATACTTTTAATTAGTGAAAAAAATTATTAATAGGTACGCCACTGATAGTCAGTGCGTCCTTTATATTTAAGCCGGACGATTACCCAAACAAAAAAGGAAGGTGACTCTACGGCTGAACACTAGCGTAAGGCAGCATGAAATCGTAATAAAGCAATAGCCCTAAGACTTTAATACCATAAAAATATCAATTTATGTAAGAGAAGAATGCCATTCCCAATAACGTTGGCGAGAAATATGTATACATATATGGCTGAGAAAATATTCCAAGTCACAATTCGATATAAGAAAGTGACACATACCGCCGTAAGAGATAGAAAAGAGAAAATAGACGAAACTAAAGTCACATGATTTTCTCGACGGGACGATCGCCAGGCCGGAGAAGCTGGGGCCCTATACGCTTCCACGTGGTCGAGAAGATAGTCGATAACTTAAAAAATATATGACAATTCCAAAACACTAAATCACAAAAAATCACTAATAATTACAATACATTCGATATAAACGATAACTTTACGAAAAGAAAAGCTAAACTTACAAAGATAAGGTTGTGTCACAATCTCAAGTCTACAAGTAGCACAATGCGTTTAGGAACGGCTGACAGCATGTTGAAGACGATCCGCGTGAAGGACGACCATCGATTACGAAAACGGATGAAAACATCGAATGAGTGAAGAATGTTCTGAACACCGACCGCCGATTAAATTTACGTTCAATTGCGGAAATAACAGGGTTGCCAAAAACAGATGTCCACCGCATCGTCACTGAGGAATTGCAATTGCGTAAAATTTGTGCGAAATTAGTGCCTAAAGTGTTGTCCCCCGAAAACAAAGAAATTCGTGTGACGATTTCACAGGAAATGTTGGATCGTGTATCCAGTGACCAAAACTTCCTATCAAGAGTGATAACCGGTGACGAAAGTTGGGTGTTGGCATACGACCCAGAGACTAAGCGACAAAGCTTGGAGTGGCACACTCCAAACTCACCTCGATCAAAGAAGGCTCGGATGAGCAAATCACGTGTCAAAACACTACTGATCGTGTTCTTCGACTCTAAAGGAGTGATTCATAAAGAATTCGTACCACCTGGGCAGACGGTGTATTCACAAGTTTACGTAAAAGTTCTTAAGCACTTGAAGAAAAGGGTAATAAACCACGTTCGCCCAGAGATCGCTGGCAGCTGGACCCTCCACCACGACAATGCTCGGCCCCATACAGCGTTGGTTGTGACTGAATATCTAACCCAAGAACACATCCCTGTGCTTCCCCATCCACCATACAGTTCCGACCTGTGACTTTTTCTTGTTTTCACGGCTTAAGATGGACATGAAAGGATGCCATTTTGGCACACTCCAAGATGTCCAAAGAGCCGTAACGACAAGGCTTCGCGGCATCTCACAAAATGAAAACGAACAATGCTACAACCAGTTTCGAAGATTATTAACTGTTTTTCTTTGTACGAACGATTACTTAGTTTATGTAATTTTTTCCTCATTACTTTTGGGACAGACCGTGTATTTTAGATAAATTCACAAAAGATCTCAAAATATCGGTAACGAAAAGTTATCGCCAAAAATAGAAACGGCAACGATATCTGAAGGAGACAAGCCCAGGGATTTCCTTCCTTCAATTAGCGAATCGGCTATCGGCAGGTCCCTTTCACAGGTAACTATTGGTACTATTACTTCTGATCACAAGCTAAGAAGCTCCAAACGTAAGTGAACGAGCCGAAATTCGTCGCCGAAGGAAGAGGATTCCATCCCGGGTCTCCCTTGCTCCACAGAAGTCCTCCGGAACGGACAGCAGTTTGGGTCCAGCCTCTGTCGAAAGCTCGTCCAGTAGCTCAGGAACTCTCATTGGTGCTCCGCTTCGTGCTGGTGGTGTAGAACGTAGATTTGCCCATGACGGTAGAGGAGGTAGGCAAGTGCGAATAGGAAAGCTCAAAAATGAAAATAGAAAACGAAAAGCAGAAAAGCGGAATAGAAATAGGTATAAAGGATGATAGGCGAGACAAGCAAAACAGTCTTTGGAATATCAGGTGCCTGACGTTTGGAGAGTCGTTGCAGGTGGAATTGTCTGTTCCCTACTCCTAGCAATATTTGTGACTGAATTTCCGGAATTCACGTCACAGTATGTAAAATAATACCTATTTCGTAAGGTATGGCATGAGTTTATGTCGTCACTAGATTAGCATAAGAAGTATAATATTTATGAAATCCTATCATATAAAATTTAGATTGAAGAATGGAAATAGTTTGGAAATAATGTATGGCAACCTACTTCTCAGATATAATCGAATCAATGTACAGTGAACTTCTGATTTTCTTGCAGCTCGATTTCTTTTCATTGCCCATACTCTATTTACCCGAAAGCGGGTATCCAAAAAATGTACTAATATCTTTCCGACTAATCGGAATATTCTTCCGGGACTCCCGATAAGTGAAAGAAAATCGAAACTCTACTGTATTTTCGATTTGTTTAAACCGAGTAAGGTCATTATTTCAATTTCTTGACTGTTCCCAGTTCTCGCTCAACCGCAATTATTCTTATTTTATTATGCTCGACCAATCGTAATGAAAATTAAAGTTATTTATGTAAGCAGTGGTAGAGTTTCCTACTCAAACATGTTATAGTTACGAACCGCCTGATGTAGGTATAACACTGACTTAAAAAAATATGACAATCAAGAGATTTGGGCGAGTCTCACGCCAAGTACAGGCAACCCGCCGTACAGGGCACGAATGCTCGAATCTGTCATGGAGAGATAGTCTCGTAGTACCGAGTTGCCCGGCAGAGGAGAGTCTCCGACGGAGACGTCTTCACGGACCGGCAGAAGCTCGGGCGAAATACTGGCTCCCCGCTGAAAAGCGGTAAAGGACTGTAGAGCGAGCGGAGATAAGATTTTCGATACGATTAACGGCACGGGAGGAACCCCTAACCCGAGCTGTAGATGCGGTGTCGAGCTATCGCCCAATGTTTGTGGGAAGCGGACGTGGAGGATCTCCAAGTGTTACGTACCGATTCGCTAAAGAACGCTCTTGATTTGGTTTAAACGGCCAACTCGAGTGAAAGAGTAAGAGTCATCGACTACAAGTATCTCCGTCAATCAGAATGATCAGTTCTCGAATTTGACTATTGTTAAAGCAGTCTATCTTGGGATACTGATCGAGGTGTCACGAGCTGGCTGGTGCCCCCGTACTATCTGTTTATAGTTTTTCTAGCTGTGTGTCGTATACAGTCTAAAAAGTTCTCAATTGTATAGTTCTCGCGTTGCTCTCATTATACTTAGAAAATCCTACTGATTTTTGTGTGTTTTGGAGGTGCACCGCCAATAGAGTTTCCCTTGGATACAGTTCTCGGATCTCACGGATTAGCTGCACCAGCTCCGGCTTTGTTGAAAATTATGCACTGTGATATTACATTTTGCATGTCCTGCCACCAAAGGCAGAATACCGACGTGTGTTACGAGACGAATCTACGTCTCATTTTACAAAGCACACGCACTGATGATGTACCCTCGAGGGTCACTAATGGTTCTTTTGAATAGCATTATTAATTAGTAGTATAAGTTGGCCAGTTCTGGATCAGAATTCCCGTAACCGAGATTTATCGACATTCTAGAACCTTCGAAGGATGATATCCATGGTAAGTTTCGGTTGTGAGCTTTGCAATTTCCGGAAGCGAAATCGCCGGGAGCCCTATTTTCTAGGAATTTATGGGGGATCCTAGGAATTTTACGTTGGATTCCATGAATTTTATATTTGATTATGAGAATCGTACACGATCAAAAAGCTTCTAGAACATTCTAAACTTCGGCTAAATCGCGGAGGATCGTTCCCAGAGCAGGCGGTCCTCTCGCGTGACGTTTTGAGGCAGCCCTTTACCCCCTCCTCACCCGGAGAAGCTTCTAGAAGCTTCAACGAACCCCTCCCAACGCCATGCATGTGCGTGGAGGCTTCGGGCGGCAGCCCGCAGTCGGTTTGACCTCGAACGTTATCTTTGAGAGTTGCGCATTGAGGATACAGCTCTCAGGAATGCAGCAAGTTTCCAGAATTTGTCTGTCTAACCTTGAACCTTATTGCGCAGACTAGTGCGTATAATCGCGCGCGCCCACATATAATTTTAATTCGCCGATTCAGTGAAATCATGCAGGATTCGGATGAAGGTAGCACGGGATTCACAGCACAAAGAAACTCACGTGAATGCAAAATCCTTTGTTTTAACGTTTATTAAAATTCGCGGGCGTAGGTCATACGGAAGCGCGGTAACAATACGGAGAATAATGATTTGATTTTGCCGGGCGAAAATGCCGAGCGGCGTGTAATCGTTAAGGCCGAATGGTTAGTCAGTTACGTAGAATAGAAAATACGTAGTTGTGTTCCACGCTACTACCTTAAAACAAGATTTAAAGCTCCCGCTGATACAAACAGAATTCGAAGCACGCTGCGCGCGCAGCGCTGCTTCATTTTTTAAAGCAAGTTCGAATCCCAAGGGCAGGCAAAATCCAAGCTGTTTCCTAGGGCTGGGAGGGAAAGAAGTCTACTCGGACGAAAGCACTCGCACAATCATGATTGGACTTTACCTGAGTTCGTTTGATAATACAATTAGGCTCCGTGCTTTCGTCCGAGTAGAAAATACGTAGTTGTTTAAAGCAATGATTTAAACTTTATTACCAATTATGACCATATATCGATACCCAACAAGAACACATATTACAGAATAAAGAAAAAAAATATGAACTTATTTTGCCAAGTATCTTTATATCTAGCGATTTAGTGTTAAAGCTCTTGCTACATTGTGTGAAGAAATGATTGGTCTTTTATAAAATTTGGCAAGTGTAGTTGATTCCTGCTTCCAGTAAGCTGTACGACGAATCTCGTGAATCGAAATACCGATAGATTCCGCTTTCGAAGTTGAAGCGTGGCCCGTGAAATGTGTGGCAAAGATTGTTGTGTCAGTCCCGACTTCTAGCAATGTTTGTTTTATCCATCGACTTATTGTCTGTGTTGAAGCACGCCGGGCTCTCTTATCATATGTCAAAAATAGCGGATCTGAAGAATCCGACGAAGTATTTTTTGTTTTTGCTTCCTAATACACGGAGCTATGTGACGATAGAAATTTTTTTTTCGAGATTTTCATGTCACCGTTTTCAGAATGTGCCAAAACGTCGGGAAAACATATTTAGAGAAAATACCCGGATGTGCGTGCGTGTGCGTGTGCGTGCATGTGTATAATAGCCTTCCAAATTTCAAACATTTATAACTCGAGAACAGTTTTAGCTATAACCCCCCAATTTTGCAGACATGTGCAACTTTATAATCCCTTCATTGACTATAATTTTCGTCATTATTCAAGCTGTAGTTCAGATTTTATGTCGTTTTCAAAATTTCCAAAAAAAGGGCGTTATCACTCTAGCGATCACAAATTTTATGATACTGGTCTAAATACCTCTTTACTAAGAGATTTGTATCCAAGGTTCGTTGGTATTGCATTTGGGTCGAATCCATCGAGAAGTTTTGATTCTATGATATTTAAAATTTTTCTAAAAATAAAATTTATCAATATAATTCCCGTCAACTTTGACCGACTTAGCTCCAAGTTTCCAAAAGTATAGAACATCATTCAGCCGCCGTGATATGTATCAAATTTGACACTTACTTTAAACAAGCCGCAAGTTGAAACTTGCAATTTGCTTCCTCCGAATCGTTGGTAGTAAACGAAGATTCATCTATGAGGAAGCCAAAAAATTAAAAAAAAAAATGAAAAGCAAATTGCAAAATTTAAATCCTTGGCTTCCTCATATAGAGTCTTTGTACACTATCTACGATTCGGAGGAAGCAAATTGCAACTTTCAACTTACGGCTTGTTTTGAACATAAAATATAAGTAAAGAAGCCGTGCATAAGGCCGGCCGATCGTGAAATTTAGGAAACGACATTGCTAGGTGAAAGTTGTTCACGCTAGACGTTTTAATCCTATCAGGTATATTTATAATCGTTCGATCCGCTCAAATAATGTTAGCGCGTCTGCACTCTCTGGGCCGAGATCAAGGCCATCAAAGTAGTCAATTTCCGAAACAAGATTTTAAAGTCCTTAGACATCCAACTATGCTCTTTAACATTTTTGACCATTAAGTGGTACCACAATGCTTCCAATTAAAAAACCGTTCTCATCGCTTCCAACGCGTCAAACCAATCCTTAGGCATGCCTCATTGAAACTAATCAGAGAAAGAATATCCACGGCTAAGAAAAACCTTGCAGAGACTTTCCAAAAACTTTTTTTGTTGCACCTTTCTCTTTCGAGCTCACTGGAGGTTGGGCTATGGGACATACTTGATCGGGTAATACACTAACAAGCAATACATTCTGCCGAGCTAAGAACAAGAAAACAGAAAGGGAAATTTGAAAAATTAATTCTATAGGTAAACCTCTCAACCCTAACACATTCAGTTAAGAATCTTAGTAATTTTAATCTATTTGATGCTGAAGTCTCCATTCTTGAGAAGGGTCACAATTTTGCCATGGCAACCACCAAGATCCCCATGGAGGAAATAATTAGCCAGACAGAGACAGCTATTTTCCACTTGCCTACAGAAACTAGCAATAATATTGGAAGAAAACTAGCTAATATCTTACACAAAGCAGAGCCTCCTAAGCAGAACATCAGCAGAAAGGAATGCGAAGCAATCCTCAGCCTCAGGAAAAACAACGAAATTGTCATACTTCCAGCAGATAAGGGTATTGCTACGGTAATAATGGACAAGGAAGAGTACACTAACAAAATCAAAGCCATGCTAAACAACTCAAATACATATAAAAAAAACTAAAAAAAGATCCAACAACATACATGGAGAAGAAAACCATCAAGCTACTCAAGGAAGCCAACTTTCCTCCAGAAACTCTTCAAACTCTTACCCCTAAAGAATCCTTCCCTCCCAGACTATATGGCCTTCCCAAAATCCAGAAAGAAAATGCCCCCCTTCGCCCAATAGTTTTGACGTAGAATCACTATTCACGAACGTTCCAGTCCCAGACACCCTTGAAATCATCAAGAAATCCAAGGAAATTCCCTCCAAACTCTTTCCGCTAATTGAACACTGCCTAACATCTATCTATTTCCAATTCCAGGGTGAATTCTATGAACAAACATCCGGGGCAACAATGGGATCTCCCATCTCTCCGATTATAGCCAACATCTTTATGGAACACTTCGAAAACAAAATCCTACAATCATCCCCCCTAAAACCTTCGGTATGGTACCGATATGTAGACGACACCTTTATTATCTGGAAACATGGAATAGACACCTTGCCTCAGTTCCTAGAATACATAAACTCAGTACACCCGAACATAAGATTTACCATCGAAGTAGAAAAACAGAGAGATCTCCCCTTCTTAGACGTTTTAGTCTATCGAAATGAAGATAGAAGCCTAGGCCATCAGGTGTACCGCAAACCTACACATATCGACAGATATCTTCACGCCTCTTCACATCACCACCCTGGTCAAAAAACTTCTGTCATTAGCTTTCTCATGTACCGGGCCATAACCATCTATCAACCGCAACACTTGAATGCAGAAGTCAAACACCTCAACGAAACCCTTGGTAGAAATGGATACCACAGCAAACAAATTAACCATGTATTACGTAAGCTACAAAATAAAAAGTCATCCCCATCTCCCAACGAACCAACAGATCAACAGAAGCGTCTCAATCTCGCAGCTCTACCGTATGTTCGAGGTACAACAGACCGTATCAGTAAGATGCTACGGAAACACAACATCCGCACAATCTACAAACCTCCTAAGAAGATTGGACAAATACTTCTCAGCACGAAAGACCGTAGACCACCACTGAGTGCCCCAGGAGTATAAAAAACTCCATGCTCCTGTGGAAAAGTGTACATAGGGAAATTTGGAGGAAGATCAGTACAAGGGTCAAAGAACATCAACAGTTTAACAAATACGGTAATTTTTCTCAATCTGCCCTAGCTGAACATTGAATGAACACTGGACATTCAGTGAAATACGAAACGATAGAAATGCTATCCAGTTCTACAGTTTACTTCGCTCGAAAACACCGCGAAGGTTTAGAGATATTGAAACATCCAAATAACCTTAATAGGGATGGGGGATATCAAGTAAACCCCATCTGGCACACCGTCCTACCGGTTTATTAATTGATTAGCTGATCAACTGAACTACTTACGATCAGCTGAAGCACTGATCCGCATGAACAGTCATAAGTATATTAAGAATTCCTAACAACAAGGAGTTTCAGTGTTGGAGCCTCCTAGCCCTGATGATGCAGACTGAAACGTTTGCGAAACATCGGCATAAAGTTGAACACAGACGCGGCTTCCATCCGGAAACTATGAGTATTAACGCTACGTTTCTTCGAAGATATTCGATACAAATATATCGGCGAATATTCATTTGTAAGTGCATCTTCTCCTCACATATTTTTGTTCGAATTTGGGAATTCAGACACGTTCCATTTAGTAGATACGTGATATTAGATATAGAATAGCGAAAATGGCGGACATCGCGATTGACGGTTGATGGTCAAATTGACGCGATTTAGAACATATCTCAATGCATTCGAGCTGGATACAGAAAATCTAGTAGAATCAAATGAACGTTTGAGAAAGGCAGAAAATTTGATGTCAGAATTTGATGAGATTCTGAAAAAAAATCCGCGTTCTCGACATAACTGAAACGTATATGAACGATTTAAAAGAAAAATATGAGATTTTCGAACCTCTTTACTATGAAGCAATGGCAAACGGTTGAGAAAAAATAGCTGGATTAAATCCACAAAATGATAATGCGAATCAACAAAACGCAATTCAAAGACCGAAGATCGCTGAGGTTGATCGTTCTAACGTAAAAATACCAACAATTGCTTTACCAAATTTTGATGGCAGTTACGAAAATTGGACTCAGTTTTATGATTCATTTAAAGCTTTTATTGATGCGGATGCTACATTATCAGATGTATAAAAGTATTATTATTTGAACTCAGCGTTTAAAGGTCAAAATGCCCAAGTAATAAGTTCGCTCGAAATCACTGGAAAAAATTATCCAGTTGCTCTGGATAACCTGAAAGAACGGTTCCAAAAAAAAGTATCACGACGCGCCATCACGAGCGCGCTCTTTTCGATTTACCGCAAGTTCCGAAAGAATCCGCGATAGGGTTGCGTGCACTATCCGTTGACTTAAGCAAACATTTGAGAGATCTGAAAAATCTCGGGGAACCGGTAGATGAATGGAGCACGTTAGTGGTGGAATTGATACTAAACAAGATCGATCTAATATCGAAACGCGAATGGGAAGAGAAAGGGCATCACGACAGTTCATCGTCCACCATTTCCCCTTCCGACTCTTCTTCGTCCAGCACTTC
The DNA here is from genome assembly GCA_030142285.1 of Calameuta idolon. Classification (NCBI taxonomy): domain Eukaryota; kingdom Metazoa; phylum Arthropoda; class Insecta; order Hymenoptera; family Cephidae; genus Calameuta; species Calameuta idolon. The sequence goes on along the minus strand of JARQSV010002677.1, from coordinate 38 downwards.
TTCGTCCGACACTTCGTCGTCCGGACACTTCTTCGTCC